>JAXCGZ010008051.1:0-30000 GCA_037179515.1 Halocaridina rubra
AGACAGTGACAGAGATAGAGACTATTTCTGACAGAAATAGAAGCAGAAACAGAGCCACAGACAGAGTCAGAGACCGTCTCTTACAGAGACTTACACAGAGACAGAGACCGTTTCTGACAAAGGCTGAGACAGAGATCATCTTTAAGAGAGACGTAGACTGAGATAAAGACAAAGACCGTCTCTGACAGACACCGAGATAGTGACAGAGACCGTCTCTTACAGAGAAGGAGACAGAGAAAGAGATAGAGAATAACACCGTCTCTGACAGACACGGAGATATAAACTGAGGCAAAGAACTTCTCTGATCGAGACAGAGACAGACTTAGAGACAGTGTCTGACAAAGTCAGAGCTAGTCCCTTACAGAGACAGAGACAAAGACAGAGATAAACACTGTTATGTAGACAGTTTCTGACAGAGTCAGAGACAGAGACAGTCTCTGATAGAGACAGAGACAGAAAAAGATACAGTCTATGACAATAATAATAATAATTATAATAATAATAATCCTTTATTTCCAATGTACATTGGGTATTCAAATAAGATACATATATATTCCAGATAGACATCTGTGGTGTACGATATAGACATACTAAAACAAACAAATCATAAAGATGAGTGTACCATTAAAATTTACAAGTAAAATCTTCCTTTAAGAGTAACTTCTTAAGATTATATTTAAAAGTATACACTGAACCAGCATTTTTTAGTTCTCTGGGAAGCTGATTATATAAATGAGGTCCACGAATGATTATATCTCTTGAGCCAATATCAGTTTTAGACCTTCGTACTAATAAATCTTCCCCTTGACGGGTAGTTAACCCGGTAACTGAGCTTACTGTAGAAAAATTATACAAGCAATCAGGAAGATTGTTTCTTAGTATATTAAAAGCAAAGGTACAGAGACAGAGAGAGAGAATGTGTCTGACACAGACAGAGAGAGTCAATGACAGAGACAGAGACAGTCTCTGACTGAGACCGAGACAGTCTCTAACAGAGACAGAGACAGTCTCTAACAGAGACAGAGACAGTCTCTAACAGAGACAGAGACAGTCTCTGAGAGTAATAGAGAGAGGGACAGAGACGAAGACCATCTATGACCGAGACATAGAGAAAGACAGAGACTTTCTCTGAGAGAGAAAAGAAACAGAGACTGTCTCTAGCAGAGACAGAGACAGAGACAAAGATACAGACAGAAACCATCTCTGACTGTACCAGAGAGAGAGACCTAGACAGAGACAGAGACCGTCTCTGACAGAGACAGCCACAAAGACAGAGACCGTTTCTGATAGAGACAAAAAACACAGAGATAGACAGAGACAGTCTCTGAAGGACACAGTCTCTGAGAGAGACAGAGACAGAGCTAGTCTCTGATAGAGACAGAGACAGACACTGATAGAGAGTCAGTCTTCGACAGAGAAAGACCTAGAGACAGTCTTTAACAGAGACAGCGCCAGAGACAGTCTCTGACAGAGACATTCTCTGATAGAGACAGAGACAAAGACAGTCTCTGACAGTGAGAGAAACAGAATCAGGGACAGAGACAATCCCTGACATAGAGAGAGACAGTGACAGAAACAGAGATACAGACAATCTCTGATCGATACCGAGACAGAGAGAGTCTCTGACAGAGACAGTCTCTGATAAAGAGAGTCTCTGACAGAGACTGAGACAGACACTGAGACAGTATCATACAGAGACAAAAGATTGTCTCTGATAGAGACAGAGACATAGACAGTGGCAGAGACCGAATCTGACAGTGACAGACAGAAACAAAGACATAGACAGAAACCGTCTCTTTCAGAGACAGAGACCACCTTTGACAGAGACAGAGACAAAGACCATCTCTGACAGAGACAGAGACCGAGACCAAGACCGTGTCTGACAGAGACAGATATCGTCTCTGACTGTGACAGAGACAGAGACAAAGACCGAGACAGTGACCGTCTCTGACAGAGACCGAAACAGTCTCTAACAGAGACGGAGACAAAGACATGGAAAGAAAAATATATATCTTCTTTGACCGAGATAGAAACTGAGACAGTGACCTTCTCTTACAAAGAGAGAAACTGAGACAGAGACCGTGTCTGACAGAGAAAGAAACAGAGCCCGTCACTGACAGAGACAAAGACAGAGACAGAGACTGTCTCTGACAGAGACAAAGACAAAGACTGAGACCGAGACCGTCTCTGACAGAGACATTGACAGAAACTGTCGCTGGCAAAGACAGAGACAGAGACAGAGACAGTCTCTGACAGAAACAGAAGCAGAAACAGAGCAAGAGACAGTGACAGAGACCGTCTCTTACAGAGACTGAGACAGAGATCATCTTTGAAAGAGACAGAGATAGATACAAAGACCGTGTCTGACAAAGACCGAGACAGAGACAGAGACCGTCTCTGACAGAGAAAGAGACAGAGAAAGAGACCGAATTTGACAGAGACAGAGAAAGAGACATAGACTGTCTCTGACAGAAACAGAGATATAGACTGAGGCAGAGAACTTCTCTGACCGAGGCAGAGACAGAAACAGAGACAGTGTCTGACAAAGACAGAGACAGTCACTGACAGATACAGATACAAAGAGAGAGACAAAGACAGAGATAAAGACAAAGATAGAGACAGTTCCTGACAGAGTCAGGGACAGAGACAGTCTCTGGCAGAGACAGAGAAAGTCTCTGAAAACATAGAGAGAGAGACAGAGATGAAGACCATCTCTGACAGAGACATAGACAGAGACAGAGACCTTCTCTGAAAGAGAAAGAGACAGAGACCGTCCCTAGCAGAAAGAGGGACAGAGACAGAGCCAGAAACAAAAATAGAGGCTGAAACAATCTCTGACAGAGACAGAGAGAGAGACCTAGACAGAGAGAGAGAGAGAGAGACCGTCTCTGATGACGACAGAGACAAAGACAGAGACCGTTTCTGATAGATACAGAAACAGAGAAAGAGAGAGACAGAAACAGTCTCTGTAAGACACAGTCTCCGACAGAGACAGAGACAGTCTCTGATAGAGACAGAGACAGACACAGAGAAAGAGAGACAGTCTCTGACAGAGAAAGACCTAGAGACAGTCTTTGACAGAGACAGAGCCAGAGACAGTCTCTGACAGAGACAGTCCCTGACAGAGACAGAGACAGTGTCTGACAGTGATAGAAACAGAAATAGAGATAGAGACAGTCTCTGACCAAGACAGAGACAGTGACAATCTCTGACAGAGACAGAGACTGAGACAGTCTCTTACAGAGACAGAGACTGTCTATGATAGAGACAGAGACATAGACGGTGACAGAGACCGTATATGAAAGTGACAGACAGAAACAAAGACATAGACAGAAACCTTCTCTCTCATGGACAGAGACAGAGACTGTCTTTGACAGAGACAGAGACCATCTCTGACAGAGACAGAGACCGAGACCAAGACCATGTCTGACAGAAACAGAGACAGATACCGTCTCTGACTATGACCAAAACAGAGACAAAGACCGAGACAGTGAACATCTCTGACAGAGACAGAAACCGTATCCAACAGAGACGGAGACAAAGACATGGAAAGAAAAAGATATTTCTTCTTTGTCCGAGATAGAAACTGAGACTGTGACCTTCTCTTACAGAGAGAGAAACTGAGACAGAGACCGTGTCTGACAGAAAAAGAAGCAGAGTCCGTCTCTGACAGAGACAAAGACAGAAACAGACACTGTATCTGACAGAGACAAAGACTAAGACTGAGACCGAGACCGTCTCTGACAAAGACATTGACAGAAATTGTCGCATGCAGAGACAGAGACCTTCTCTGACAGAAACAGAAGCAGAAACAGAGCCAGAGACAGAGACAGAGACTGTCTCTTACAGAGACTGAGACAGAGATCATCTTTGAAAGAGACAGAGACAGAGATAGATACAAAGACCGTGTCTGACAGAGACCGAGACAGAGACAGAGACTGTCTCTGACAGAGAAAGAGACGGAGAAAGAGACCAAATTTGACAAAGACAGAGAAAGAGACAGAGACAGAGACCGTCTCTGACAGAAACAGAGATATAGACTGAGGGAGAGAACTTCTCTGACCGAGACAGAGACAGACACAGAGACATTGTCTGACAAAGACATAGACAGTCCCTGACAGAGACTGAGACAAAGAGAGAAACAAAGGCATAGACAAAGACAGAGATAGAGACAGTTCCTGACAGAGTCAGAGACAGAGACAGTCTCTGGCAAAGACAGAGAAAGTCTCAGAAAAACATAGAGAGAGAGACAGAGATGAAGACCATCTCTGACAGAGACATAGACAAAGACAGAGACCTTCTCTGAAAGAGAAAGAGACTGAGACCGTCCTTAGCAGAAAGAGGGAAAGAGACAGAGCCAGAAAAAAATATAGTGACTGAAACCATCTCTGACACAGACAGAGAGAGAGAACTAGACAGAGAGAGAGACCGTCTCTGATGGAGACAGAGACAAAGACAGAGACAGTTTCTGATAGAGACAGAAACAGAGAGAGAGAGAGAGAGAGAGAGAGAGAGAGAGAGAGAGAGAGAGAGAGAGAGAGAGAGAGAGAGAGAGAGAGAGAGAGGAGAGAGAGAGAGAGAGAGAGAGAGAGAGAGAGAGAGGAGAGAGAGAGAGAGAGAGAGAGACAGTCTCTGTAAGACACAGTCTCCGACAGAGACAGAGACAGACACAGAGAAAGAGAGTCAGTCTCTGACAGAGAAAGACCTAGAGACAGTCTTTGACAGAGACAGAGCCAGAGACAGTCTCTGACAGAGACAGTCCCTGACAGAGACAGAGACAGTGTCTGACAGTGATAGAAACAGAAATAGAGATAGAGACAGTCTCTGACCAAGACAGAGACAGTGACAATCTCTGACAGAGACAGAGACTGAGACAGTCTCTTACAGAGACAGAGACTGTCTATGATAGAGACAGAGACATAGACAGTGACAGAGATCGTATATGACAGTGACAGACAGAAACAAAGACATAGACAGAAACCGTCTCTCTCAGAGACAGAGCCAGAGACTGTCTTTGACAGAGACAGAGACCATCTCTGACAGAGACAGAGACCGAGACCAAGACCATGTCTGACAGAGACAGAGAAAGATACCGTCTCTGACTGTGACCAAAACAGAGACAAAGACCAGACAGTGAACTTTTTTTGACAGAGACAGAAACCGTCTCTAACAGAGACGAAGACAAAGACATGGAAAGAAAAAGATATTTCTTTTTTGACCGAGATAGAAACTGAGACAGTGACCTTCTCTTACAAAGAGAGAAACTGAAACAGAGACCGTGTCTGAAAGAGAAAGAAACAGAGCCCGTCTCTGACAGAGACAAAGACGGAGACAGAGACTGTCTCTGACAGAGACAAAGACAAAGACTGAGACCGAGACCGTCTCTGACAGAGACATTGACAGAAACTGTCGCTGGCAGCGACAGAGACAGAGACCTTCTCTGACAGAAACAGAAGCAGAAACAGAGCCAGAGACAGAGACCGTCTCTTACAGAGACTGAGGCAGAGATCATCTTTGAAAGAGACAGAGACAGAGATAGATACAAAGACCGTGTCTGACAAAGACCGAGACAGAGAGAGAGACCGTATCTGACAGAGAAAGAGAAAGAGAAAGAGACCGAATTTGATAGAGACAGAGACCGTATCTGACAGAAACAGAGATATAGACTGAGGCAGAGAACTTCTCTGACCGAGGCAGAGACAGAAACAGAGACAGTGTCTGACAAAGACAGAGACAGTCACTGACAGATACAGATACAGATACAAAGAGAGAGACAAATTCAGAGACAAAGACAAAGATAGAGACAGTTTCTGACAGAGTCATGGACAGAGACAATCTCTGGCAGAGACAGAGAAAGTCTCTGAAAAACATAGAGAGAGAGACAGAGATGAAGACCATCTCTGACAGAGACATAGACAAAGACAGAGACCTTCTCTGAAAGAGAAAGAGACAGAGACCGTCCCTAGCAGAAAGAGGGACATAGACAGAGCCAGAAACAAAAATAGAGGCGGAAACCATCCCTGACAGAGACAGAGAGAAAGACCTAGACAGAGAGAGAGACCGTCTCTGATGAAGACAGAGACAAAGACAGAGACTGTTTCTGATAGAGACAGAAACAGAGAGAGAAAGACAGAAACAGTCTCTGTAAGGCACAGTCTCCGACAGAGACAGAGACAGAGGCAGTCTCTGATAGAGACAGAGACAGACACAGAGAAAGAGAGACAGTCTCTGACAGAGAGAGACAGTCTTTGACAGAGACAGAGCCAGAGACAGTCTCTGACAGAGACAGTCCCTGACAGAGACAGAGACAGTGTCTAACAGTGATAGAAACAGAAACAGAGATAGAGACAGTCTCTGACCAAGACAGAGACAGAGACAATCTCTGACAGAGACAAAGACAGAGACTGAGACAGCCTCTTACAGAGACAGAGACTGTCTCTGATAGAGACAGAGACATAGACAGTGACAGAGATCGTATATGACAGTGACAGACAGAAACAAAGACAGACAGAAACCGTCTCTCTCAGGGACAGAGACAGAGACTGTCTTTGACAGAGACAGAGACCATATCTGACAGAGACAGAGACCGAGAGCAAGACCGTGTCTGACAGAGACAGAGACAGATAGCGTCTCTGACTGTGACCGAAACAGAGACTAAGACCGAGACAGTGAACGTCACTGACAGAGATTGAAACCGTCTCTAACAGAGACGGAGACAAAGACATAGAAAGAAATAGATATTTCTTCTTTGACTGAGATAGAAACTGAGACAGTGACCTTTTCTTACAAAGAGAGAAACTGAGACAGAGACCGTGTCTGACAGAGAAAGAAACAGAGCCCGTCTCTGACAAAGACAAAGACAGAGACAGAGACTGTCTCTGACAGAGAAAAAGACAAAGACTGAGACCGAGACCGTCTCTGACAGAGACATTGACAGAAACTGTCGCTGGCAGAGACAGAGACAGAGACCTTCTCTGACAGAAACAGAAGCAGAAACAGAGCCAGAGACAGAGACCATCTCTTACAGATACTGAGACAGATCATCTTTGAAAGAGACAGAGATAGATACAAAGACTGTGTCTGACAAAGACCGAGACAGAGACAGAGACCGTCTCTGACAGACAAGGAGATATAGACTGAGGCAGAGAACTTCTCTGACCGAGACAGAGACAGACACAGAGAACTTCTCTGACCGAGACAGAGACAGACACAGAGACAGTGTCTGACAAAGACAGAGACTGTCACTGACAGATACAGAGACAAAGAGAGAGACAAAGACAGAGACAAAGACAAAGATAGAGACAGTTTCTGACAGAGTCAGAGACTAGGACAGTCTCTGGCAGAGACAGAGAAAGTCTCTGAAAAACATAGAGAGAGAAACAGAGATGAAGACCATCTCTGACATAGATATAGACAAAGACAGAGACCTTGTCTGAATGAGAAAGAGACAGAGACCGTCCCTAGCAGAAAGAGGGACAGAGACAGAGCCAGAAACAAATATAGAGGCTGAAACCATCTCTGAAAAAGACAGAGAGAGAGACCTAGACAGAGAGAGAGACCGTCTCTGATGAAGACAGAGACAAAGACAGAGACCGTTTCTGATAGAGACAGAAACAGAGAGAGAAAGACAGAGACAGTCTCTGTAAGAACAATGATAGAAACAGAAACAGAGATAGAGACAGTCTCTGACCAAGACAGAGACAGAGACAATCTCTGACAGAGACAGAGAGAGAGACTGAAACAGTATCTTACAGAGACAGAGACTGTCTCTGATAGAGACAGAGACACAGACAGTGACAGAGACCGTATATGACAGTGACAGACAGAAACAGACATAGACAGAAACCGTCTCTCTCAGAGACAGAGCCAGAGACTGTCTTTGACAGAGACAGAGACCATCTCTGACAGAGACAGAGACCGAGACCAAGACCATGTCTGACAGAGACAGAGAAAGATACCGTCTCTGACTGTGACCGAAACAGAGACAAAGACCAGACAGTGAACTTTTTTGACAGAGACAGAAACCGTCTCTAACAGAGACGGAGACAAAGACATGGAAAGAAAAAGATATTTCTTTTTTGACCGAGATAGAAACTGAGACAGTGACCTTTTCTTACAAAGAGAGAAACTGAAACAGAGACCGTGTCTGAAAGAGAAAGAAACAGAGCCCGTCTCTGACAGAGACAAAGACAGAGACAGAGACTGTCTCTGACAGAGACAAAGACAAAGACTGAGACCGAGACCGTCTCTGACAGAGACATTGACAGAAACTGTCGCTGGCAGAGACAGAGACAGAGACCTTCTCTGACAGAAACAGAAGCAGAAACAGAGCCAGAGACAGAGACCGTCTCTTACAGAGACTGAGGCAGAGATCATCTTTGAAAGAGACAGAGACAGAGATAGATACAAAGACCGTGTCTGACAAAGACCGAGCCAGAGACAGAGACCGTATCTGACAGAGAAAGAGAAAGAGAAAGAGACCGAATTTGATAGAGACAGAGACCGTATCTGACAGAAACAGAGATATAGACTGAGGCAGAGAACTTCTCTGACCGAGGCAGAGACAGAAACAGAGACAGTGTCTGACAAAGACAGAGACAGTCACTGACAGATACAGATACAAAGAGAGAGACAAAGACAGAGACAAAGACAAAGATAGAGACAGTTTCTGACAGAGTCAGGGACAGAGACAATCTCTGGCAGAGACAGAGAAAGTCTCTGAAAAACATAGAGAGAGAGACAGAGATGAAGACCATCTCTGACAGAAACATAGACAAAGACAGAGACCTTCTCTGAAAGAGAAAGAGACAGAGACCGTCCCTAGCAGAAAGAGGGACATAGACAGAGCCAGAAACAAAAATAGAGGCGGAAACCATCTCTGACAGAGACAGAGAGAAAGACCTAGACAGAGAGAGAGACCGTCTCTGATGAAGACAGAGACAAAGACAGAGATTGTTCCTGATAGAGACAGAAACAGAGAGAGAAAGACAGAAACAGTCTCTGTAAGACACAGTCTCCGACAGAGACAGAGACAGAGACAGTCTCTGATAGAGACAGAGACAGACACAGAGAAAGAGAGACAGTCTCTGACAGAGAGAGACCTAGAGACAGTCTTTGACAGAGACAGAGCCAGAGACAGTCTCTGACAGAGACAGTCCCTGACAGAGACAGAGACAGTGTCTAACAGTGATAGAAACAGAAACAGAGATAGAGACAGTCTCTGACCAAGACAGAGACGGAGACAATCTCTGACAGAGACAAAGACAGAGACTGAGACAGCCTCTTACAGAGACAGAGACTGTCTCTGATAGAGACAGAGACATAGACAGTGACAGAGATCGTATATGACAGTGACAGACAGAAACAAAGACATAGATAGAAACCGTCTCTCTCAGGGACAGAGACAGAGACTGTCTTTGACAGAGACAGAGACCATCTCTGACAGAGACAGAGACCGAGACCAAGACAGTGTCTGACAGAGACAGAGACAGATAGCGTCTCTGACTGTGACCGAAACAGAGACAAAGACCGAGACAGTGAACGTCTCTGACAGAGACAGAAACCGTCTCTAGCAGAGACGGAGACAAAGACAGGGAATGAAAAAGATATTTCTTCTTTGATCAAGATAGAAACTGAGACAGTGACCTTCTCTTACAAAGAGAGAAACTGAGACAGAGACCGTGTCTGACAGAGAAAGAAACAGAGCCCGTCTCTGACAGAGACAAAGACAAAGACAGAGACAGTCTCTGAAAGAGACAAAGACAAAGACTGAGACCGAGACCGTCCCTGACAGAGACATTGACAGAAACTGTCGCTTGCAGAGACAGAGAGAGCCGTCTCTGACAGAAACAGAAGCAGAAACAGAGCCAGAGACAGAGACCATCTCTTACAGAGACTGAGACAGAGATCATCTTTGAAAGAGACAGATACAGAGATAGATACAAAGACCGTGTCTGACAGAGACCGAGACAGAGACAGAGACCGTCTCTGACAGAGAAAGAGACCGAATTTGACAGAGACAGAGAAAGAGACAGAGACAGAGACCGTCTCTGACAGAAACAGAGATATTAGACTGAGGCAGAGAACTTCTCTGACCGAGACAGAGACAGACACAGAGACAGTGTCTGACAAAGACATAGACAGTCCCTGACAGAGACAGAGACAAAGAGAGAAACAAAGGCAGAGACAAAGACAGAGATAGAGACAGTTTCTGACAGAGTCAGAGACAGAGACAGTCTCTGGCGAGACAGAAAAAGTCTCTGAAAAACATAGAGAGAGAGACAGAGAAGAAGACCATCTCTGACAGAGACATAGACAAAGACACAGACCTTCTCTGAAAGAGAAAGAGACAGAGACCGTCCCTAGCAGAAAAAGGGAAAGAGACAGAGCCAGAAACAAATATAGAGACTGAAACCATCTCTGACACAGACAGAGAGAGAGACCTAGACAGAGAGAGAGACCGTCTCTGATGGAGACAGAGACAAAGACAGAGACCGTTTCTGAAAGAGACAAAAACAGAGAGAGAGAGAGAGAGAGAGAGAGAGAGAGAGAGAGAGAGAGAGAGAGAGAGAGAGAGAGAGAGAGAGAGAAGAGAGAGAGAGAGAGAGAGAGAGAGAGAGAGACAGTCTCTGTAAGACACAGTCTCCGACAGAGACAGAGACAGAGACAGTCTCTGATATAGACAGAGAGAGAGACACAGAGAAAGAGAGGCAGTCTCTGACAGAGAAAGACCTAGAGTCAGTCTTTGACAAAGACAGAGCCAGAGACAGTCTCTGACAGACACAGTCCCTGACAGAGACAGAGACAGTGTCTGACAGTGATAGAAACGGAAACAGAGATAGAGACAGTCTCTGACCAAGACAGAGACGGAGACAATCTCTGACAGAGACAGAGACTGAGACAGTCTCTTACAGAGACAGAGACTCTCTATGATAGAGACAGAGACATAGACAGTGACAGAGACTGTATATGACAGTGACAGACAGTAACAAAGTCAAAGACAGAAACCGTCTCTCTCAGAGACAGAGACAGAGACTGCCTTTGACAGAGACAGAGTCCATCTCTGACAGAGACAGAGACCGAGACCAAGACCATGTCTGACAGAAACAGAGACAGATGCCGTCTCTGACTGTGACCGAGACAGAGACAAAGACCGAGACAGTGACCGTCTCTGACAGAGACAGAAACCGCCTCTAACAGAGACCGAGACAAAGACTTGGAAAGAAAAAGATATTTCTTCTTTGACCGAGATAGAAACTGAGACAGTGACCTTCTCTTAGAAAGAGAGAAAATGAGACAGAGACCGTGTCTGACAGTGAAAGAAACAGAGCCCGTCTATGACAGAGACAAAGACAGAGACAGAGACTGTCTCTGACAGAGACAAAGACAAAGGCTGAAACCGAGACCGTCTCTGACAGAGACATTGACAGAAACTGTCAATGGCAGAGACAGAGACCTTCTCTGCCAGAAACAGAAGCAGAAACAGAGCCAGAGACAGAGAGAGAAACCGTCTCTTACATAGATTGAGACAGAGATCATCTTTGAAAGAGACAGAGACAGAGTTAGATACAAAGACCATGTCTGACAGAGACCGAGACAGAGACAGATACCGTCTCTGACAGAGAAAGAGACAGAGAAAGAGTCCGAATTTGACAGAGACAGAGACAGAGACCGTCACTGACAGAAACAGAGATATAGACTGAGGCAGAGAACTTCTCTGACCGAGACAGAGACAGATACAGAGACAGTGTCTGACAAAGACAGAGACAGTCCCTGTCAGAGAAAGAGACAAAGATAGAGACAAAGACAGAGACAGAGACAAAGACAGAGACAGATCCTGAAAAAGTCAGAGACAGAGACAGTCTCTGGCTCAGACAGAAAAAGTCTCTGAAAAACATAGAGAGAGAGACAGAGACAAAGACCATCTCTGACAGAGACAAAGACAAAGACAGAGACCTTCTCTAACATAGAAAGAGACAAAGAAAATCCCTAGCAGAAAGAGAGAAAGGTACAGAGCCAGAAACAGAAATAGAGACAGAAACCATCTCTGACAGAGACAGAGAGAGAGACCTAGACAGAGAAGGAGACCATCTCTGATGGAGACAGATACAAAGACCGAGACCGTTTCTGATAGAGACAGAAACAGAGAGAGAGACAGAAACAGTCTCTGAAAGACACAGTGTCCGACAGAGACAGAGACAGTCTCTGATAGAGACAGAGACAGACACAGAGGGAGAGAGTCAGTCTCTGGCAGAGAAAGACCTAGAGACAGTCTTTGACAGAGACAGAGCCTGAGACAGTCTCTGACAGAGACAGTCCCTGACAGAGAAAGAGACAGAGACAGTGTCTGACAGTGACAGAAACAGAAACAGAGATAAAGACAGTCTCTGACCAAGACAGAGACGGAGACAATCTCTGACAGAGACAGAGACAGAGACTGAGACAGTCTCTTACAGAGACAGAGATTGTCTCTGATAGACACAGAGACATATACAGTGACAGAGACAGTATATGACAGTGACAGGCAAAAGCAAAGACAGAGACATAAATTGTCTCTGTGCATAGACACAGACAGAGACCGCCTCTGACAGAGACAGAGACAGAGACCTTCTCTGACAGAGACAGAGACCGAGACCAAGACCGTGTCTGACAGAGACAGAGACATATACCGTCTCTGACTGTGACCGAGACAGAGACAAGACCGAAAGTGACCGTCTCTGACAGAGACAGAGACAGAGCCACTAGAACGAGACAGATTTTCCTTCTTTGACAGAGACAGAAACTGAGACAGTGACCTTCTCTTACAGAGAAGAAACTGATACAGAGACCTCTCTGACAGAGACGAGAAGAGCCGTCTCTGACAGAGACAAAGACAGAGACCGAGACAGACACGCAGACAGACAGACAAAGACAGAGCAGACCGTCTCTGACGGAGACAGTGACAGACACTCTCTGCGGGACAGGACAGAGATGGCATCTTCTGACAGAAAAGAAGCAGAAACAGAGCCACAGCAGAGTCAGAGACCGTCTCTTAAGAGACCGAGACAGAGCAGAGACGCGTCTGACAGAGGTGGACAGAGATCATCTGTGAGAGACATAGACTGACATAGAGACAAAGACCGTCTCTGACAGACCCGAGACAGAGACCAGAGACTGTCTCTGACAGAGAAAGAGACAGAGAAAGAGACAGAGACAGAGACCGTCTCTGACAGACACAGGAGATATAGACTGAGGCAGAGAACTTCTCTGACCGAGACAGAGACAGACACAGAGACAGTGTCTGACAAAGACAGAGACAGTCCCTGACAGAGACTGAGACAAAGAGAGAGACAAAGGCAGAGACAAAGACAGAGATAGAGACAGTTTCTGACAGAGTCAGAGACAGAGACAGTCTCTGGCAGAGACAGAGAAAGTCTCTGAAAAACATAGAGAGAGAGAGACAGAGATGAAGACCATCTCTGACAGAGACATAGACAAAGACAGAGACCTTCTCTGAAAGAGAAAGAGACAGCGACCGTCCCGAGCAGAAAGAGGGACAGAGACAGAGCCAGTAAAAAAATATAGAGACTGAAACCATCTCTGACACAGACAGAGAGAGAGACCTAGACAGAGAGAGAGACCGTCTCTGATGGAGACAGAGACAAAGGCAGAGACCGTTTCTAATAGAGAAAGAAACAGAGAGAGAGAGAGAGAGAGACAGAGACAAAGACAGAGACCGTTTCTGATAGAGACAGAAACAGAGAGAGAGAGAGACAGAGACAGTCTCTGTAAGACACAGTCTCCGACAGTGATAGAGACAGAGACAGTCTCTGATAGAGACAGAGACAGTCCCTGATAGAGACAGAGACAGACACAGAGAAAGAGAGACAGTCTCTGACAGAGAAAGACCTAGAGACAGTCTTTGACAGAGACAGAGCCAGAGACAGTCTCTGACAGAGACAGTCCCTGACAGAGACAGAGACAGTGTCTGACAGTGACAGAAACAGAAACAGAGATAGAGACAGTCTCTGACCAAGACAGAGACGGAGACAATCTCTGACAGAGACAGAGACTGAGACAGTCTCTTACAGAGACACAGACTGTCTATGATAGAGACAGAGATATAGACGGTGACACAGACCGTATATGACAGTGAGAGACAGTAACAAAGGCATAGACAAAAACCGTCTCTCTCAGAGACAGAGATAGAGAGTGCATTTGAAATAGATAGAGACCATCTCTGACAGAGACAGAGACCGAGACCAAGACCGTGTCTGACAGAGACAGATACCGTCTCTGACTGTGACCGAGACAGAGACAAAGACCGAGACAGTGACCGTCTCTGACAGAGATTGAAACCGTCTCTAACAGAGACGGAGACAAAGACATGGAAAGAAAAAGATATTTCTTCTTTGACCGATACAGAAACTGAGACAGTGACCTTCTCTTACAGAGAGAGAAACTGAGACAGAGACCGTCTCTGACAGAGAAAGAGACAGAGCCCGTCTCTGAAAGAGACAAAGACAGAGACAGACACTGTCTCTGACAGAGACAAAGACAAAGACTGAGACCGAGACCGTCTCTGACAGAGACAGTGACAGACACTGTCTCTGCAGAGACAGAGACAGAGACCGTCTCTGACAGAAACAGAAGCAGAAACAGAGCCAGAGACAGAGAGAGAAACCGTCTCTTACAGAGACTGAGACAGAGACAAAGACAGAGACAGACCGTCTCTGACAGAGACTGCGACAGATATCATCTTTGAAAGAGACAGAGACAGAGATAGATACAAAGACCGTGTCTGACAGACGACCGAGACAGAGACAGAGACCGTCTCTGACAGAGAAAGAGACAGAGAAAGAGACCGAATTTGACAGAGACAGAGACGCCGTCTCTGACAGACACAGAGATATAGACTGAGGCAGAGAACTTCTCTGACCGAGACAGAGACAGACACAGACACAGTGTCTGACAAAGACAGAGACAGTCCCTGACAGAGACAGACACAAAGAGAGAGACAAAGACAGAGACAAAGACAGAGATAGAGACAGTTTCTGACAGAGTCAGAGACAGAGACAGTCTCTGGCAGAGACAGAGAAAGTCTCTGAAAAACATAGAGAGAGAGACAGAGATGAAGACCATCTCTGACAGAGACATAGACAAAGACAGAGACCTTCTCTGAAAGAGAAAGAGACAGAGACCGTCCCTAGCAGAAAGAGGGACAGAGACAGAGCCAGAAACAGATATAGAGACATGAAACCATCTCTGACAGAGACAGAGAGAGAGACCTAGACAGAGAGAGAGACCGTCTCTGATGGAGACAAAGACAAAGACAGAGACCGTTTCTGATAGAGACAGAAACAGAGAGAGAGAGACAGAGACAGTCTCTGATAAGACACAGTCTCCGACAGAGACAGAGACAGAGATAGTCTCTGATAGAGACAGAGACAGACACAGAGAAAGAGAGACAGTCTCTGACAGAGAAAGACCTAGAGACAGTCTTTGACAGAGACAGAGCCAGAGACAGTCTCTGACAGAGACAGTCCCTGACAGAGACAGAGACAGTGTCTGACAGTGATAGAAACAGAAACAGAGATAGAGACAGTCTCTGACCAAGACAGAGACGGAGACAATCTCTGACAGAAACAGAGACAGAGACTGAGACAGTCTCTTACAGAGACAGAGACTGTCTCTGATAGAGACAGAGACATAGACAGTGACAGAGACCGTATATGACAGTGACAGACAGAAACAAAGACATAGACAGAAAAAGTCTCTCACAAAGACAGAGACAATGACTGCATTTGACAGAGACAGAGACCATCTCTGACAGAGACAGAGACCGAGACCAAGACCTTGTCTGACAGAGACAGAGACAGATACCGTCTATGACTGTGACCGTGACAGAGACAAAGACCGTGACAGTAACCGTCTCTGACAGAGACAGACACGTTCTCTGACAGAGACAGAGACGAAGACATGGAAAGAAAAAGATATTTCTTCTTTGACCGAGATAGAAACTGAGACAGTGACCTTCTCTTACAGAGAGA
Source organism: Halocaridina rubra (assembly GCA_037179515.1). Taxonomy (NCBI): domain Eukaryota; kingdom Metazoa; phylum Arthropoda; class Malacostraca; order Decapoda; family Atyidae; genus Halocaridina; species Halocaridina rubra. The sequence continues at coordinate 16,029 of JAXCGZ010008051.1, forward strand.
GAAACTGAGACAGAGACCGTGTCTGGACAGAGAATGAAACAGAGCCCTTCTCTGACAGAGACAAAGACAGAGACAGAGACTGTCTCTGACAGAGACAAAGACAAAGACTGAGACCGAGACCGTCTCTGACAGAGACATTGAAAGAAACTGTCGCTTGCAGAGACAGAGACAGTGACCGTCTCTGACAGAAACAGAAGCAGAAACAGAGCCAGAGACAGACACAGAGACCGTCTCTTACAGAGACTGAGACTGAGATCATCTTTGAAAGAGACAGAGATACATATAAAGACCGTGTCTGCCAGAGACCGAGACAGAGACAGAGACCGTCTCTGACAGAGAAAGAGACAGAGAAAGAGACCGAATTTGATAGAGACAGAGAAAGAGACAGAGAAATAGATATAGACAGAGACCGTCTCTGACAGACAAGGAGATATAAACTGAGGCAGAGGACTTCTCTGACCGAGACAGACACAGACACAGAGACAGTGTCTGACAAAGACAGAGATTGTCCCTGACAGAGACAGAGACAAAGACAGAGACAAAGACTGTAATCTAGAATATTTCTGACAGAGACAGTCCTTGACAGAGAAAGAGACAGAGACAGTGTCTGACAGTGACGGAAACAGAAACAGAGATAAAGAAAGTCTCTGACCAAGACAGAGACGGAGACAATCTCTGACAGAGACAGAGACAGAGACTTAGACAGTCTTTTACAAAGACAGAGATTGTCTCTGATAGACACAGAGACATATACAGGTACAGAGACCGCAATTGACAGTGATAGGTAAAAACAAAGACAGAGACAAAAATTGTCTCTATCATAGACACAGACAGAGACCTCCTCTGACAGAGACAGAGACAGAGACCATCTCTGATAGAGACAGAGACCGAGACCAAGACCATATCTGACAGAGACAGAGACATATACCGTCTCTGACTGTGTCCGAGACAGAGACAGAGACCTAGACAGTGACCGTCTCTGACAGAGACAGAGACCGTCTTTAACAGAGACAGAGACAAAGGCATAGAAAGAGACAGATATATCTTCTTTGACAGAGACAGAAAATGAGACAGTGACCTTCTCTTACAGAGAGAGAAACTGAAACAGAGAACGTCTCTGACAGAGACGGAGATAGAGACTGTCTCTGAAAGAGACAAAGACAGAGACAGAGACAGAGACTGTCTATGACAAAGACAAAGACAAATACAGAGACAAAGACCGTCTCTGACGGAGACGGTGAGAGAGACTGTCTCTGACAGAGACTGTATCTGACAGAGACAGTGACAGAGATAGAGACTATTTCTGACAGAAATAGAAGCAGAAACAGAGCCACAGACAGAGTCAGAGACCGTCTCTTAAAGAGACTTACACAGAGACAGAGACCGTGTCTGACAGAGGCTGTGACAGAGATCATCTTTAAGAGAGACATAGACTGAGATAGAGACAAAGACCGTCTCTGACAGACCCCGAGACAGTGACAGAGACCGTCTCTGACAGAGAAAGAGACAGAGAAAGAGATAGAGAATAACACCGTCTCTGACAGACACGGAGATATAAACAGAAGCAGAGAACTTCTCTGACCGAGACAGAGACAGACACAGAGACAGTGTCTGAAAAAGACAGAGCTACTCCCTGACAGAGACAGAGACAAAGACAGAGACAAACACTGTTATGTAGACAGTTTCTGACAGAGTCAGAAACAAAGACAGTCTTTGACAGAGACAGAGACAGAAAAAGATACAGTCTATGACAAAGGCAGAGACAGAGAGAGAGAATGTGTCTGACACAGACAGAGAGAGTCAATGACAGAGACAGAGACAGTCTCTGACTGAGACAGAGACAGTCTCTAACAGAGACAGAGACAGTCTCTAACGGAGACAGAGACAGTCTCTGAGAGTAATAGAGAGAGGGACAGAGACGAAGACCATCTATGACCGAGACATAGAGAAAGACAGAGACCTTCTCTGAGAGAGAAAAGAAACAGAGACTGTCTCTAGCAGAGACAGAGACAGAGACAGAGATACAGACAGAAACCATCTCTGACTGAGACAGAGAGAGAGACCTAGACAGAGACAGAGACCGTCTCTGACCCAGACAGCCACAAAGACAGAGACCGTTTCTGATAGAGACATAAAACACAGAGATAGACAGAGACAGTCTCTGAATGACACCGTCTCTGAGAGAGACAGAGACAGAGCCAGTCTCTGATAGAGACAGAGACAGACACATAGATAGAGAGTCTGTCTCCGACAGAGAAAGACCTAGAGACAGTCTTTGACAGAGACAGCGCCAGAGGCAGTCTCTGACAGAGACTGTCTCTGATAGAGACATTCTCTAACAGAGACAGAGACAAAGACAGTCTCTGACAGTGACAGAAACAGAATCAGGGACAGAGACAATCTCTGACAGAGAGAGAGACAGTGACAGAAACAGAGATAGAGACAATCTCTGATCGATACCGAGACAGAAAGAGTCTTTGACAGAGACAGTGTCTGACAAATTCAGTCTCTGACAGAGACTGAGACAGACACTGAGACAGTATCTTACAGAGACAAAAGATTGTCTCTGATAGAGACAGAGACATAGACAGTGGCAGAGACCAAATCTGACAGTGACAGACAGAACCAAAGACATTAACAGAAACCGTCTCTTTCAGAGACAGAGACCACCTTTGACAGAGACAGAGACCATCTCTGACAGAGACAGAGACCGAGACCAAGACCGTGTCTGACAGAGACAGATACCGTCTCTGACTGTGACCGAGACAGAGACAAAGACCGAGACAGTGACCGTCTCTGACAGAGACAGAAACCGTCTCTAACAGAGACGGAGACAAAGACATGGAAAGAAAAAGATATTTCTTCTTTGACCGAGCTAGAAACTGAGACAGTGACCTTCTCTTACAAAAAGAGAAACTGAGACAGAGACCATGTCTGACAGAGAAAGAAACAGAGCCCGTCTCTGGCAGAGACAAAGACAAAGACAGAGACTGTCTCTGTCAGAGACAAAGACAAAGACTGAGACCGAGACCGTCTCTGACAGAGACATTGACAGAAACTGTCGCTGGCAAAGACAGAGACAGAGACCGTCTCTGACAGAAACAGAAGCAGAAACAGAGCTAGAGACAGAGACCGTCTCTTACCGAGACTGAGACAGAGATCATCTTTGAAAGAGACAGAGACAGAGATAGATACAAAGACCGTGTCTGCCAGAGACCGAGACAGAGAAAGAGACCGTCTCTGACAGAGAAAGGGACAGAGAAAGAGACCGAATTTGACAGAGACTGAGAAAGAGACAGAGACCGTATCTGACAGAAACAGAGATATAGACTGAGGCATAGAACTTCTCTGACCGAGACAGAGACAGACACAGAGACAGTGTCTGACAAAGACAGAGACAGTCCCTGACAGAGACAGAGACAAAGACAGAGATAGAGACAGTTTCTGACAGAGTCAGAGACAGAGACAGTCTCTGACAGAGACAGGGACAGAAAAAGAGACAGTGTCTGACAGAGAGAGAGAGAGAGAGAGAGAGAGAGAGAGAGAGAGAGAGAGAGAGAGAGAGAGAGAGAGAGAGAGAGAGAGAGAGAGAGAGAGAGAGAGAGAGAGAGAGAGAGAGAGAGAGAGAGAGAGAGAGAGAGAGAGACAGGAGCAGAGAGAGAGAGAGAGACAGTCTCTGACAGACACAGAGACAGTCTCTGAGAGAGACAGAGACAGTCTCTGACATAGAAAGAGACGGTGACCGAAACAGAAATAGATACAGTCTCTGGCATAGAAAGAGACAGAGTCTGAGACAGTCTCTTTCAGAGACAGAGACTGTCTCTGATAGAGAAAGAGACATATACAGTGACAGAGAAGGTCTCTGACAGTGACAGACAGAAAAGAAGACAGAGACAGAAACTGTCTCTGTCAGAGACAGAGACCGCCTTTGACAGAGACAGAGACCGAATCTGACAGAGACATAGCCAGAGACCAAGACCATGTCTGACAGAGATAGACACAGATACTGTCTCTGACTGTGATCGAGACAGAGATAGAGACCTATACAGTGACCGTCTCTGACAGAGACAGAGACAGAGACCGTCTCTAACCGAGACAGAGATAAAGATATTTCTTCTTTGACCGACACAGAAACTGAGACATTGACCTTCTCTTACAGAGAGAGAAACTGAGACAGAGACCGTCTCTGACAGAGAAAGAGACAGTGCCCGTCTCTGAAAGAGACAAAGACAGAGACAGAGACAGAGACTGTCTCTGATAGAGACAAAGACAAAGACATAGACCGAGACCGTCTCTGACGGAGACAGTGACAGACACTGTCTCTGACAGAGACAGAGACCGTCTCTGACAGAAACAGAAGCAGAAACAGAGCCAGAGACAGAGACCGTCTCTTACAGAGACTGAGACAGAGACAAAGGCAGAGACAGACGGTCTCTGGCAGAGACTGAAACAGAGATCATCTTTGAAAGAGACAGAGACAAGAGATAGATACAAAGACCGTGGCTTACAGACCCCGAGACCGAGACAGAGACAGAGACCGTCACTGACAGAGAAAGAGACAGAGAAAGAGGCCGAATTTGACAGAGACAGAGACCGTCTCTGACAGACACAGAGATATAGAATGAGGCAGAGAACTTCTCTGAAAGAGAGAGAGACAGACACAGAGACAGTGTCTTCCAAAGACAGAGACAGTCCCTGACAGAGACAAAGACAGAGACAAAGAAACAAAGACAGAGATTTAGACAGTTTCTGACAGAGACAGAGTCTGGCAGAGACAGAGACAGTCTCTGAGAAACATAGAGAGAGAGACAGAGACAAAGACCATCTCTGACAGAGACAAAGACAAAGACAGAGACCTTCTCTAACATAGAAAGAGACAAAGACCATCCCTAGCAGAAAGAGAAACAGGTACAAAGCCAGAAACAGAAATAGAGACAGAAACCATCTCTGACAGAAACAGAGAGAGAGACCTAGACAGAGAAAGAGACCATCTCTGATGTGAACAGATACAAAGACCGAGACCGTTTCTGATAGAGACAGAAACAGAGAGAGAGAGAGAGAGACAGAAACAGTCTCTGAAAGACACAGTGTCCGACAGAGACAGAGACAATCTCTGATAGAGACAGAGACAGACACAGAGGGAGAGAATCAGTCTCAGACAGAGAAAGACCTAGAGACAGTCTTTGACAGAGACAGAGCCTGAGACAGTCTCTGACAGAGACAGTCCCTGACAGACAAAGAGACAGAGACAGTGTCTGACAGTGACAGAAACAGAAACAGAGATAGAGACAGTCTCTGACCAAGACAGAGATGGAGACAATCTCTGACAGAGACAGAGACAGAGACTTATACAGTCTCTTACAGAGACAGAGACTGTCTCTGATAGAGACAGAGACATAGACAGTGACAGAGACCGTATATGACAGTGACAGGCAAAAACAAAGACAGACATAGAATTGGTCTCTGTCAGAGACAGAGACAGAGACAGTCTCTGGAAGAGACAGAGACAGTCTCTGAGAGAAATAGAGAGAGAGACAAAGACAGTCTCTGAGAGAAATAGAGAGAGAGACTGAGACGAGGACCATCTATGACAGAGACATAGACAGAGACAGAGACCTTCTCTGAGAGAGAAAAAAATAGAGACTGTCTCTAGCAGAGACAGAGACAGAGCCAGAGACAGAGATAGAGACAGAAACCATATCTGACCGAGACAGAGAGAGAGAGACCTAGACAGAGACAGAGACTGTCTCTGAAAAAGACAGCCACAAAGACAGAGACCGTTTCTGATACAGACAGAAACAGAGAGACAGACAGAGACAGTCTATGATAGACACAGTCTCTGATAGAAACAGAGACAGAGACAGTCTCTGATAGAAACAGAGACAGATACAAAGAGAGAGAGTCAGTCTCCGACAGAGAAAGACCTAGAGACAGGCTTTAACAGAGACAGTGCCAGAGACAGTATCTGACAGAGACAGAGACAAAGACTGTCTCTGACAGAGTCAGAGACAGAGACTCAGACAGTATCTTACAGAGAAAAAAACTGTCTCTGATAGGGACAGAGACATAGACAGTGGCAGAAACAAACCGAATCTGACAGTGACAGACAGAAACAAAGACAGAGACAGAAACCGTCTCTAGACAGAGACCGTCTCTAACAGAGACTGAGACAAAGACATGGAAAGAGATAGATATTTCTTCTTTGACAGAGACAGAAACTGTGACAGTGACCTTCTCTTACAGAGAGAGAAACTGAGACAGAGACCGTCTCTGACAGAGACAGAGATAGAGACTGTCTCTGAAAGAGACAAAGACAAAGATAGAGACAAAGACCGTCTCTGACATATACTGTGACAGAGATTGTCTCTGACAGAGACAGTGATAGAGACTGTCTCTGACATAGGCAGTGACAGAGATAGAGACCTTCTCTGACAGAGACAGAAACAGAAACAGAGCCAGAGACAAAGACAGAGACTGTCTCTTACAGGGACTGAGACAAAGACCGTCTCTGACAGAGACTGAAACAGAGATCATCTTTGAGAGAGACAAAGACAGACACAGATAAAGTGTCTGACAAAGACAGAGACAGTGAATGACAGAGACATAGACAGACACAAAGACAGAGATAGAGACAGTTTCTGACAGAGACAAAGACAGAGATAGAGACAGTTTCTGACTGAGATAAAGACAGTCATAGTCTCTGACAGATACAGAGACAGAAAAAGAGGCAGTCTCTGACAGAGACAGAGAGAGAGAGAGAGACTGTCTCTGACAGAGACAGAGACAGTACCTGACAAAGACAGAAAAAGAGACTGTCTCTGACAGAGACAAAGACAGTCTCTGGCAGAGACAGACAGAGACAGTCTCAGAGAGACATAGAGTGAGAGAAAGAGACGTAAACCATTCCTGACAGAAACAGAGACAAAAACAGAGACTTTGTCTGACAGAGAAAGAGACAGAGACCGTCTCTTGCAGAGAAAGAGACAGAAACAGAGCTAGAGACAGAGATAGAGACAGAATCTATCTCTGACAAAGGCAGAGAGAGAGGCCTAGACAGAGACAGAGACCGTCTCTGACAAAGACAGAGACAAAGACAGATATCGTTTCTGATAGAGACAGAAACTGAGAGAGAGACAGAGACAGTCTTTGAAAGGCACAGTCTCTGACAGAGATAGAGACAGAAACAGAGACAGTCTCTGATAGAGACAGAGAACGAGTTTGACAGCAACAATTTCTGACAGTGACAGAGACAGTCACTCCCAGAAACAATCACTCACAGAGACAATCCCTGACAGTGAAATTCTCTGACATAGACAGAGACAGAGACAGTCTCTGACAGTGACAGAGGCAGAGACAGTCTCAAACAGAGACAGAGACAGTCTTTAACAGGGACAGAAACTGAGAGCAAAGCAGTCAGTGACAGAGAGACAAAGAGACAGTCTCTGCCAGAGACAGAGACCGAGACAGTATCTGACAGAGACAGAGATAGAGATAGACATTCTCTGACAGAGACAGAGACAGTCTCTGGCAGAGACAGAGACAGTCTTGGCGAGAGACAGAGACAGAAACAGAGAAAGAAACAGCCTCTGACAGAGACAGAAACAGAGACTGAGACAGAGACAGTCTCTGACATTAATAGTCTCTGAAAGAGACAGTGAGAGCGACAAAGACAAAGAAAGAGACTGTCTCTGACAGAAACAGGGACAGAGATAGAGACCGTCTCTGAGAGAGACAGAGAAAGAGACAGAGACACAGATAGTCTTTGACAGAGACAGAGGCAGAGACAGAGCCAGTGTCTGAAAGAGACAGAGACAGAAAAAGTGCCTGACAGAGAAAAAGACAGAAAGAGAGACAGTGACAGTATATGACAGACATAGAGATTGAGAGAGAGACAAAGATGTAGACAGAGACAGACAGAGACCGTCTCTGACAGCGACAGGGAAAGGGAGAGAGTAAGACTCTGTCAGAGACAGAAAGAGTGCCATTGACAGTATCTGACAGACCTAGAGACAGAGGCAGAGACAGAGCCAGTGTCTGAAAGAGACAGAGACAGAGAAATTGCCTGACAGAAAATGACAGAAAGAGAGACAGTGACAGTATATGACAGATATAGAGATTGAGAAAGAGACAGTTACAGAGACATTCTCTGACAGAGACAGAGAGAGAGATAGTCTCTAAGCGAGACAGAGACAGAGATAGAGTCAAATTGTGACAAAGAGAGAGACAGAGACACTCTCTGACAGAGACAGAGAAAGTCTCTTAAAGAGACAGAGACAGTCTCAGATAGAAATAGAGCCAGAGAGAAAAACAGTCTCGGACCAAGACAAAGACAGAAACAGAGAAAGAAACAGAGAGATTGTCTGACAGAGACACAGACAAAGAGAGAGACAGAGATAAAGACAGAGACCGTCTCTGGCAGAGACAGAGACAATCTCTTAGAGAGACTGAGACAGTCTCTGACAGAGAAAGGGACAGAGACAGAGACCGTCTCTGACAGAGATAGAGAAAGAGACAGAGACAGTTTTTGACAGAGACAGAGAACATCTATGAAAGAGACAGACTCTGACAGTGACAGATCCAGAGAAAGAGACAGTCACTCACAGAGACAATCACTAACACAGACAGTGTCTGACAGAGACAGAGATAGAACGAGTGCCATTGACAGCATCTGACAGACATAGAGATAGACGCAGAGACTGAGATGGAGACAGTCTCTATTTGAGACAGAGATAGTCTCTGACAGAGACCGAGACCGAGAACGAGACAGAGACAGAGGTAGTCTCTGACAGAGACAGAGGCAGAGATCATCTCTGAGAGAGACAGACACAGATGCAGATGCAGAGACAAAGTCCATCTCTGACAGAGACCGAGACCGAGACAGAGGCAGACACAGAGACAGTCTCTGACAGAGACTGAGATAAAGACAGAGACCGTCTCTGACAGAGAGAGAGATATATAGAATGAGGGAGAGACCTTTTATGACAGAGACACAGACAGAGACAGAGACAGTGTCTGATAAGACAGAGATAATCTCTGACAGAGACAGAGACAGAGACAAAGACAGAGATAGAGACAGTTTCTGACAGAGACAAAGTCAGACACTGAGACAGTGTCTGATAGAGACAGTAATAGAGATGGAAACAGAGGCAGTCTCTGACAGCGACAGAGACAGAGATGGAAACAGAGACAGTCTCTGACAGAGACAGAGACAGTCTCTGACAGAGACAGAGGGAGAGACAGAGACAAAGACCATCTCTGGCAGAGACAGAGACAAAGACAGAGGTCTCTGACAGAGAAAGAGACACAGACTGTCAGTAACAGAGACAGAGACAGACCCCATCTCTGACAGAGACAGAGAGAAAAAGAGGGACAGAGACAGTCTCTGAATGAGCCAGCTCTGACAGAGACAGAGTCAGAAACAGAGACATTCGCTGACAGAGACAGAGACAGAAAGCGTCTCTGACAGAGGCAGTCTCTGACAGAGACTGTCTCTGACAGAGACAAAGACATAAACAGTCACTCACAGAGACAGTTACTTACAGACTCAGTCCCTGACAAAGACAGAGACAGAGAAAAAGACAGTTTCTGACAGAGACAGAGACAGTCTATAATAGAGACAGAGAGAGAGAATGAGACAGTCTCATACAGAGACAGAGACCGAAACAGTATCTGACCGAAACAGAGACAGAGACAGTCCCTGAGAGAGATATTTAGACAGTCTTTAACAGAGACAGAGAGAGAGACAGAGACAGTGTCTTACAGAGACAGAGACCAAGACAGTATCTGACAGAGACACAGACAGAGACAGAGACATTCTCTGACGGAGACAGAGACAGAGACAATCTCTGAGAGACATAGCGACAAAGATATAGACAATCTCTAACAGTGACAGAGACAGAGACAGAGATAGAGACAGTTTCTAACAGAGACAGAGACAATCTCTGATAGAGACAGAGACAGCCTCTGACAGAGACAGTAACATTGATAGAGACAGAGACATGCTCTGATCGAGAAAGAGACAGAGATAAAGGCAGTCTCTGACAGAGATAGAGACAGTCTCAGAGAGAGACAAAGAGGGAGACCGAGACAGAGACATCGACCGTCTCTGACATCGACAGGGAAAGGGAGAGAGTAAGACTCTGACAGAGACAGAGGCAGAAAGAGTGCCATTGACAGTATCTGACAGACATAGAGATAGAGACAGAAAGAGTGCCATTGACAGTATCTGACAGACATAGAGATAGAGACAGAGACAGAGAAAGAGACTGTCTCTGACAGAGACAGTGATAGAGACCGCCTGTCGTACGGCAATTAAAGATGCCTATCGCTTCACAGGGCATTTCAGAGATGCCTAAAAGTGCCGGGTGGCAGTGATGCACACGAAACCCACCGACTGCAATGAGTAGCTACAGAGAGTCAGTCAGAGATCAGGCCTTGTCTGGAGCAGACATAATGTCCACAGCTTAGCTAGCCTCATCCTTGGGGGCGGGAATCTGGAATCGTTCGTGACAGGAACTGAAGTAATGGGAGTTCTGAAGGATTAGTGTTAACCTAGAAATAAATACATATTAAGAAGATGCTTATCACCTACCACGATACCAAAAGAAAGAACACCACAATTATTGGTGTAAAACAGTGGGATGAAAATCCCACCTTGTTGATAACCCTCGTGTGATATAGTGCTCACTCGACATTGGTGACACTCAGTGGGATTACACCATGACACGTCTTTGACGGAGACTGAGACAGTCTCTGACAGAGACAAAGACAGTCTGACAAAAAAAGAGACAGAAACAGAGACAATCTCTTACAGAAACAAAGACAGAGACATAGACAGAGACAGAGACAGAGACAGTCTCTGACAGAGACAGAAACATTCTTTGACAGAGATAAAGAAAAAGACAATCTCTGACAGACACAGAGACAGAGACTGTCTTTGACAAAGACAAAGACAGAGTCTGACAGAGAGAGATGGAGAGACAGAGACAGAGACATTCTCTGACAGAGACTGAAGCTGTCTCTGACAATGATTGAGACAGAGACAGAGACAGTCCTTGACAGAGACAGAGGGATAGTTTTTGACAGAGACAGAGGCACAGACAATGTTTGACAGAGACAGAGACTGAGACAGTCTCTGGCAGACACATAGGTAGACACAGTAACTGACAGAGATAGAGACAGAGACAGTCTCTGACAGAGACAGAGATAGAGACAGTCTCTGAAAGAAACAGAGACAGAGAGAGTCTCTGACATAGAAAGAGACAGGAACAGAGATAGAAACAGTCTCTGACAGAGACAGAAAGAGAGACAGTCTCTGACAACGACAGAAACAGAGACAGACACCGAGTCAGTCTCTCACAGAGAATGATACTGTCTCAGACAGAGACAGAGACATAGACAGAAATATACAAAGTCACTTACAGAGACAGACTGAGACAGAAAAAAAACAGAAACCGTCTCTATCAGTAGCAGAGACACACACTATCTCTAACAGAGACAGAGACAAAGACCGTCTCTGACAGGTATCTTCCCTTTCGCTTTTCTATCGCTACTACTTCCATCGCTGCTCTGATGAGTTGGCGAGTTGCATCCCTCCTCCACTGCCGAGGCCGCGTAACACTCGCCAAGCGGCCTCATCTCACAGGTACTGTGTGGAGATTTGTAGCTTGCGGATTGGTCGGTGCAGCAACTGCTTCTTCCCATCTACCTCCAGACTCTGGAACTCTCTTCTTCCTTCTGTCTTTCCTAATTCTTATGACCTTTCATCCTTCAAAAAGCATATCTATCATCATCTCAGAGCCTAGTCCTCCATATTTCTGGGTCCTGTTTACTTTGACTGTTTTTTTTCTGTCTGTCGTTTTCCTTTGTGTGACATTACCTCTTCTCTACCTTGCCCTAAACCTTTTTCTTTTCCTTCGTCTTGGTATTTTCTCGTTCTCGGGCCTATATTGATGAGGGCAGTTTCTGCCTGTCCCGGTGTCACACTCTTAAAAAAAAAAGAGAGACAAGGACCGAAACCAAGACCGTCTACGACAGAGACAGAGACCGTCTCTGACTGTGACAGAGAAAGAGACAGAGAAAGTGACAGAGACCGTCTCTGACAGAGACAGAAACAGAGACTGAAACCGTTTCTAACAAAGACAGAAACAGAGACATATAAAGAAAGAGAGACCTTCTCTGACAGAGACAGAAACAGAGACAGAGGCCATTTCTGAGAGAGACAGAGACTGTCTCTGACAGAGACAAAGACAGTGAGAGAGACCGTCTATGATGGAGAGAGTGACAGAGACCGTCTCTGACAGAGACAGTGACAGAAACAGAGACCGTCTCTGACAGAGACAGATACAGATACAGAGCCAGAGACAGAGACCTTCTCTGACAGAGACTGAGACAGAGACACACACAGAGACCGAGATTATCTCTGACAGAGACAGAGATCATCTCTGAAAGAGAGAGACACAGAGACAGAAACAGTGACAGAGACCGTATCCGACAGAGACCGAGAATGAGACCGAGACAGAGACACAAAGACAAAGAGAGAGACACAGACAAAGATCGTCACTGACAGAGACAGAGACCGAGACAGAGGCAGAGACAGAGACAGTCTCTGACAGAGAAAGAGATAGAGAAAGAGACTGAATTTGACAGAAACAGAGAAAGACACAAAGACCAATACCGTGTCTGACTGAGACAGAGATAAAAACTGAGACAGAGAACTTTTCTGACTTAGACAGAAACAGAGACAGAGACAGTGTCTGACAAAGACAGAGACAATCTCTGACAGAGACAGAGACCGAGACAGTATCTGACAGAGACAGAGATAGAGATAGAGACATTCTTTGACAGAGACAGAGACAGTCTCTGGCAGAGACAGAGACTGTCTTGGTGAGAGACAGAGACAGAAACAGAGACAGAAACAGTCTCTGACAGAGACAGAAGCAGAGACTGAGACAGAGACAGTCTCTGACATTGACAGTCTCTGAAAGAGACAGTGAGAGTGACAGAGACAAAGAAAGAGACTGTTTCTGACAGAAACAGGGACAGAGTTAGAGACCGTCTCTGAGAGAGACAGAAAAAGAGACGGAGACGCAGACAGTTTTTGACAGAGACAGAGGCAGAGACAGAGCCAGTGTCTGAAAGAGACAGAGACAGAGAAAGTGCCTGACAGAGAAAAAGACAGAAAAAGAGACAGTGACAGTATATGACAGACATAGATATTGAGAGAGAGACAAACATGTAGACAGAGACAGAGACCGTCTCTGACAGCGACAGGGAAAGGGAGAGAGTAAGACTCTGACAGAGACAGAGATGGAAAGAGTGCCAATGACAGTATCTGACAGACATAGAGACAGAGACAGAGGCAGAGACAGAGCCAGTGTCTGAAAGAGACAGAGACAGAGAAAGTGCCTGACAGAAAAAGACAGAAAGTGAGACATAGAGTCTCTAAGCGAGACAGAGACAGAGATAGAGGCAAATTGTGACAAAGAGAGAGACAGAGACACTCTCTGACAGAGACAGAGAAAGTCTCTTAAAAAGACAGAGACAGTCTCAGAAAGAAACAAAGCCAGAGACAGAGAGAAAGACAGTCTCGGACCAAGACAAAGGCAGAGAAAGAGAACGAAACAGAGAGTGTCTGACAGAGACACAGACAAATGGAGAGACAGAGATAGAGACAGAGACCGTCTCTGGCAGAGACAGAGACAATCTCTTAGAGAAACAGAGACAGGGACAGAGACAGTCTCTGACAGAGAAAGGGACAGAGACAGAGACCGTCTCTGACAGAGATAGAGAAAGAGACAGAGACAGTTTTTGACAGAGACAGAGAACATCTATGAAAGAGACAGACTCTGACAGTAACAGATCCAAAGAAAGAGACAGTCACTCACAGAGACAATCACTAACACAGACAGTGTCTGACAGAGACAGAGACAGAAAGAGTGCCATTGACAGCATCTGACAGACATAGAGATAG
>JAXCGZ010008051.1:47500-55000 GCA_037179515.1 Halocaridina rubra
TTTTGAAACTTTCTCATTGCTCACTCCTTGAAACGGAGTGAGCAAGGCAAGATTCCACTGGTGACCTGCTGTCCTATCTTACTCATGTATGGTTATCTTTGGGGAATCCTTTGTCTTTGCCCTTGATATCTCGAAGGCTTTTGACAGAGTCTGACATAAGGCTCTATTGGCCAAACCCCCTGCCTATGGCTATACCCGCTCTTTCAGTTCTCTGATTTCCAGTTTTCTTTCGGACCGTTTTATATCAGTGGTTGTTGAAGGTGCAACATCTAGCTCATTCCCTGTTACTAGTGGTGTTCCACAAGGCTCTATTCATTCACCTACTTTGCTTCTTCTCTTTATCAATGATCTTCTTTAATTTCCATCTTCCTTTCTTCTTCATGCCTTTGCCGACAATTCTACCCTGTACTATTCCTCTGCCCTTTCTTCACAACCTTCATCTGCTACTCGTAATCAGTCTTGATTCACTCTTTCTTCTACTCTCAACTCCGATTTGCAGAGGGTATCTGAGTTTGGCACCAAAATTATGACAATTTCAGTGCTTCCAAGACAGCTTCTGGTTATCTCTTTTTCTTCTCCTCCTGATAGCCCTTTTTTCATCGGAGCTAACGAAATTTATCCCCTTATTTTTATCATCATATTTGGAATCCATGTAGTCTCTAACTTCTCTTGGAGGCAACACATAATCCATATTTTTAAATATGCATCAAAAATTTGGGAGTTCTGCTTCGTTTTTGTTATTACTTTAACTCTTCACAGTTACTTAAATTCTATGCCCATCTCAGTCCCTAATCCTGCCATATCTCTAGATCCTCAAGACTTTTACTATTCTTCCAGCTTATCCTTTTCCTTTGTGTATCATTACCTCATCTCTGCCTGGTCTTTAAACTTTTCTATTCCTTCGTACCCGGGACATTATTGATGAGGAAGTTTTCTTGCCTGTCCCGGTGTCACATTCATGAGAGAAAAAACAATTCATACATGGCGTAGCTCTTTCATATTTACTTCTGTTACCATCAGCCACTTTGCCAACAAAATTCTGAAGTTTTTGCAATTTTTTATTAAAGTTTTGTTACATGATCCCCGAAGAACTGCACAATAGGAAAATTTGCTTAAAATCATGGACTCAACTATAACTTTTCTACTCTCTTTATCTAAACTATCTGTGACTCAATTCAAAAATCATAATTGTCCATTTGCATTACCACATATAGTCTCCACTTGTTTCTCAAATTGTAAATAAGAGTCCACAATCAGGCCCAGAGTTTTGACATATTCAAAGGGTTTCACACTTGTAGTTTCTACCTTAATTGTTAATTTTCCTAGCATACGGTTGATGTTGTATCTGGATCAATAACTATGAACTTAGTCTTTCTAGCAATTAGTTTTAAGTCATTTATATAACAACAATTTCTAACTCGCAACAGCCTGATTGCATTTGATAAAGAAGAGAAAGCAATTCCGCAAATGACTGTATATGAAGGAATTGTGCATCAGATGTAAATTGCGCCATAATTACATCCACTACTACCCTATTTAAGTCATATACACATTAAAAAGAAGAGGACCGAGTTCAGAACCTAATGGTATTCCCAAATTCTAATTCTTCTTTTGGGGTTGTGTATGAATCTATATTGACGGCCTAAGAGCGGATCAATATATAGCTGGAGAACCAGAAGTCATCCATGTTAAGCATTTTTAATTTCTGCAGTAGAAGAGACAAGAAACACTATCAAAAATCTTAGAGGTCACAGAGTGCAAAAAGAGATACTTCATATTATTAATGTTACTATATATCTTTTCAGTAATCTATGATAGGGTTGTCTGAGAAAAGAGACATCTTCTGAAACCATGTGGTGCTTTTGAAAGAAAAAAAAATTGTTTCCATATATTCGTATAACTGGTCTGAGATAATGTTTCCCATAACTTTAGATAAAACTGTGAGCACATAGGCCTATATATAAGAGCAGAATATACCAACAGACAGACTGACAAGCAAACATACACACACACACTTGCGCGTGCAGGGAGAGATAGATAGAGAGAGAGAGAGAGAGAGAGAGAGAGAGAGAGAGAGAGAGAGAGAGAGAGAGAGAGAGAGAGAGAGAGAGAGAGAGAGAGAGAGAGAGAGAGATTGGATTTGAAAGGATATTTGAATAAAGATATAATCATCACATAAACCTACAAATTAAACCAATTTACCAACAGACAGCCAGCCAGCCAGCCAGAGAGAGAGAGAGAGAGAGAGAGAGAGAGAGAGAGAGAGAGAGAGAGAGAGAGAGATTACATATGAAAGAAATTTACAGGTAGAGATATAATGACCACATAAACCTAGAAATAAAAGTATGAAATATATAAAATTGAACTATGCAAGGGTTTATTAAAACCATCAACAATTAAAAGCTAAATGGTGATTAAGAGACAAAGACAGGAGAAGAAATGTAATAGATTAGAAAAAAAAAAAATCATATGGCATGCTCTGAGGAATTAATTTTTTAGTGAAGAGTAAAAATATGACTTATAAAGGGATGGAGGAGGGGGGATGAAGCACGGGGGGGGGGAAAGAGCCGCGGAAGAAGAAGTAAGAGGAAGAGAAGGAGGACTAGGAGGAGGAAGAGGGGGTAGGAGTAGAAGAGGGAGGAGGAGGAGAAGGAATAGGAGGAAGAAAGCGCGTTCATAATATCCATCTTAGCATTACTCCAATTAGTGTTATTACACCAACTCAAGATGATATATGCACCTAGCTTTCCTGTTAACATAAAAGCTCCTAAATTATTAGCGTTTACACAGCCAGTCCCTCACTCAGTCTCCCTCCCCCCTCTCTCTTTCCTTCTGCCCCACACTCTGTCCCTCCTCAAGCACGTGTCTCAGGACACGTTATCCCCTCCCCGGTCCCCTTCTCCTACAGCTGTGATTGCCAGTCAGTCCCTTATAGTCCATTTACTGTTCCCTCTCACTAGTGTCCCCCACCTCAGTATTCACCTTCATGGGTCAGTTTCACACTATCCTGCTCGAGTTACTTGTTCTTTCCTAAGCCCATCCATGCAGAGGCTTTAGTCCCTACTCGCTTCATACGAATAGTTACCTTCCCGAACCCTCTCCTCTACGGATTTATTTCCTTCCAAAGTTGTAGGGATCATCTTTATCTCTTCCCTCTTTCCCATTGGGTCCGATACCCCATTGGTTTCAGTACCCACCATTCCATTTGGTTCCTCTCTATTCATAAATCTTTTTCCCATTTTTCTTTTACTTCATAAAAACCTTTGAGTGTCTACTCATTCCCTTTGTTTCTCTGAGTTGATTTTCTAAACACCCACACAACGGAGTCATAATTTCGCAAGGCATTACTTCTGAGTGACTTTAGTACGCATTCAATCCCTAAGAATTCTCTCCTTCTCAGAGCTTCTACTTGGCTTAGTTTACACCGACCTCATTGTGGGACCATCTCCATAATTTTGGCCCCTTTGTAGTGGGTTTTCATCACATCTTCCTCCCATAGGTACTCCACTTTCCAAAAGCTCTATTACACAGTGTCTTAAGATCCATCTATTCGATAAGGAATCTCTCCTTCCTTATGCCTCTCCCCCAAGAGTTTACTTCCATCCAAACCTCTATGGATCCTTTTTCTTTTTCCCCTCTTTCAATGGGTCCTCTCCAACTCACTCCCTATGGGTCCTGCTTGTCTCCTCCAGTTGCTCAAACGCCCACCTCATCCCTATGAACTCTTCTTCTCCATTTTGTCTTCCCTATCAGGATTGCGTTCCTACCCTCTACTCAGGAGCCCTTTACTTAGCCACTCATCGCCAGTGAATTTGTTCCCAACAACCTCTAGGGAATCTTTCTTCATCCACTGGGGAGTTTCTTCCAGTAGTTGTAGTACCCACCCACCTTTAGGAGACTTTCTTCTTTCCTCATCCTTACTAATACGAATGGATTATGATGCTGACTCTCCTTAATGGGCTCTATTATCTTCCCTTAGCACACCTCTCCAGCGGATTTAGTGCCCTTTTGCCACTAGGAATATTTCTACTTCCATTAGTACCCTCTTCTAAGTGGCTTTAGTCTTTGATCACCTAGAGGAAATCCATATCTTTCTCATTGATACTCTTGCCAGTGACATTTATCCTTAACCATCTTTAGGGAGTCCCTCTTCTTTCTATACCAACTCTCCACAATGGCTTTGGTCCCCATCCACCTCAAGGGGAACATATTCCTTCATTTTCCCCACTGCTCAGTATCTTTAGTCCACAACCGACCTCTTGGAGACCTCTCTGGTTGAACTCTATACTTTTTTCCCTTATGCGATTCTATTCTTTATTTCCTCTCCCTAAGTAAGATCCTTCGCCTCTTATTTGCTTATTGAGGAGGAGGATGATGAATGAATATAAATAAAATGCATTGCCAGTGTACACTGATTTATTGATACGGAAGCTTATATGATACAAAATTAATTCGGAAGCTTATATAATACAAAAATAAGAATAAAAAAAGATCATTTAAAAGAAAATCAAACACAGTTATGCAAATACAAGTGAACACAAATACAGCAAGTAAGTAAGAAGTAATCGGAATGAAGAAAGAATACATAATAATTGCAGCAATGTGAAACGGATCAGGTGAAGAGCGAGGTATGGATGTATATTTTGGGGAATATGAACAATAAATAAATTTGACCATGAGTGCTTTAACGTATCGAATAGAAATATACAGATAGGCAAACTATGCTATTAAGTGAAAATACTATTTTTCCTTTTTCTTTTCTTTATTGCCTTTACGGTGTGAATCGAACCTGGGACCTATGAAACAGAAATCAACGGGGGCAGTGCTCCACATAGGTAGTTTAAAATTTAGAAATACTACATCTAACGTGCTTGATGTCGTGATGCATTATAATTATCGTCGTCATCATCATCATCATCATCATCATCGTCATCATCATCAATATTATTATTATTATTATTATTATTATTATTATTATTATTATTATTATTATTATTATTATTATTATTAGTTATTATTATTATTATTATTATTATTATTATTACTATTATTATTTTTATTATCATTATTATTATTATTATTATTATTATTATTATTATTATTAATTATTATTATTATTATTATTATTATTATTATTATTATTATCATAATTATTATTATTATTATCATTATTATTATTATTATTATTATTATTATTATTATTATTACTATTATTATTATTATTATTATTATTATTATTATTATTATTATTATTATTATTATTATTATTATTATTTGTTTACTCCACTACTGGTTTGAAGATAGACTCGCCAAGTGGAAGAAATGGTTCTGTCCTTAACCTTGCACATCTTAATAGATTTGCTTCTTTCACTCTTTACTATTCTAACATTCGGGGCCTGAACGCCAATCTTTCGTCTGTGGAACAGCACTTAGGTACTTCCCTTCCTAACCTCCTCCTCCTATCTGATACCCAGCAGTCTAGCCATGCTGCTACTGACCCATTCCAAATTTCTTATTGTAACCTGTATTCTCGTCTTCGTTGCAAAGGTAGGCTCTGTGCCTACTGCAACACTAACACTCCTATTGTAAGGCTCATGGACCTTGAATCTCCTGACTTTGATGTTCTATGGCTAAAAATCTATCTCTCCACTACCACTATATTAGCTTGCTTTGGCTACTGTTCCCCAAACTCCACTGAGTTTGTGTCATTCTTTGAAAATCTGTCCTCTTGCCATGAGTCCTTGCTATTTTCTCACCCACATGCTGAAGTTCTTTATATTGAAGACTCCAATGTGCACTACAGTGAGTGGCTTACTTCTTCTCACACTGATGTGGGAGGAAGTGAGGCCCTTGCTGTCTCTATTACTTACGATCTGGAGCAAATTATTAAACATCCTCCTCGTGTTCCCAATCAACACGAACATGCAGCCAGCACTCTTGACCTATTTCTTACCTCTAACCCTTCAAACTACTCTTATTCTGTGCTTTCCCCTCTTGGTAAATCTGACCACTCAGTGATCACAATCTCTTCCATCTTTGCTCCCCCTCTATCAATCCCTCCTACTTAGCACTGCCTTTGGTACACTGAGCATACCCAACGTGAAGATTTGCATAACTTCCTCTTTTTCTCCTAGTGGGATGACTACTGCTTTCAGTCCCACATCCCGAGGTCGAATGATCGGTTCCCGTCCCAGACCGAGAGCTTAAGCTGTTTACTGGCAGGAACTGCTGTGGTTGGACACCACAGTGGGGGGTTGGGGCTTGCCCTGGCTGACAAATACCCATTGTATTGAAATGGAAATAAAGTTTGTTTGTTTGTTTGTTTGTTTGTTTGTTCTCTATGAAACATTTTCTCCCCATAAACCTTGGTTTGACCATGCCAGCTCCATGGCAATTCAGGCCAGGAATCGTGTACACTTGTCTTACCAAGCCTCACCTACCGACCTATTGCCCAAACCTCTTCTATTACTAAGTTTTCAAAACTTTGCTCATTGCTCACCTCTTGAAATGCCTTGAAACTTACTCACTTATCTCCGATCACCAGCATGAATTCCGCAAGGCAAGATTCACTGGTGACCTCCTGTCCTATCTTACTCATCTATGGTTATCTTCTCTGAGGATGTATAGGGAATCCTTTGTTGCCCTTGACATCTCTAAGGCTTTTGATAGAGTCTTGCTCAAGGTTCTGTTGGCCAGACTCCCTGTCTTTGGCTTTACCCCTTCTTTTTATTCTCTGATTTAAGTTTTCTTTATGATTGTTTTTTATCCGTAGTTGATGACGGTGTAACATCTAGCCCATTCCCTGTCACCAGTGGTGTTCCACAGGGCTCTGTTCTTTCACTTACTCTGTTCCTTCTCTTCATCAGTGATCTTCTACATTTTCCATCTTCCTCTCTTCTTCACGCCTATGCTGACGATTCTACCCTTCACTTTTCCTTTGCCTTTTCTTCACAGTCTTCATCTGCTACTTATAATCAGTCTCGTATCACTCTTTCTTCTACTCTCAGCTCCGACTTGCAAAGGGCATCTGAGGGGGGCACTCAAATTTTAGTTAAATTTAATGGATCCAAGACACAGTTTCTGGCTATCTCTTTATCGTCTTCTCCTCCTGATAACACTATTGTCCTCAAAACTATCAAAATATACCCTCTAACTTTTATTAACATATTAAGAATCTATATAGCCTTTAACTTATCTTGGAAGAATCACATAATCCAAATTTTTAAATTTGCATACAAAAAATTGGGGGTTCTGCTTCGTTTTTGTCATCACTTTTCCTCTTTACAGGTACTTAAAATCTATAAAGGACTTATCCATCCCTACTTAGAATACTGTTCACACATCTGGGGTGCTTCTTCTTATACTTATCTCATTGATATGGTTGAATCTAAGGCAGTCAGACTCATTAATGTTCCTTCTCCTACTACTAATCTGGATTCTCTCTCTCTCTTCACTGTAATGTATCATCAATTTCTCTTTATTATTGCTACTACTTCCATC
>JAXCGZ010008052.1:0-7500 GCA_037179515.1 Halocaridina rubra
TTGAAATATATTCAAGATATATATTTATTTTATAACTTTTTATTCATCTATATTCCTTTATTCCT
This sequence comes from Halocaridina rubra, assembly GCA_037179515.1. Lineage (NCBI taxonomy): Eukaryota > Metazoa > Arthropoda > Malacostraca > Decapoda > Atyidae > Halocaridina > Halocaridina rubra. Next base: position 66 of record JAXCGZ010008052.1, read on the forward strand.
CTTTATTTTTATTATAAAAGCCAGGCATTTTTTAATTATTATTGGTAAATATTTTATTTTCCTTAAATTAGTTTAATATATATATATATATATGTTGATTTAATTTTCTCTGTAAATAGGCATTTTTTCAGAAGAAAATTATCAAAATTGTCAATTTAATGATTACATATTTATATTTATTCCAATTAGTTATTTTCCATTTTTTTTTTTTTCACGTTTAAATTCTGTGAATTTCATTCTAAGAATTCGTCCTGTCCTAAAACGTTTTTAGGGACTCTCTCAGCTGTTAGTGATACTCATCATACCTGTCCTTAAAACTATGGATTGAGTTAGCATTAACTACCTCCTCGCTTAGCCAATTCCAATTATCGACTACTCTTACACTAAAAAAGTACTTCCTTACATCCTGCAAAGAAGTTTTCTTAAGAAGCTTCAAATTATGACCTCTAGTTCTAGTGTCAGCCATATCAAAATATCTATCCCTATCCACTCTCTCATAACCATGAGGGAATTTAAAGACTGTCACCATATGCCCCTCAATCTTCTAGCTTCGAGTGATGGTAAGTTTAATTCCCTCAGCCTCTCATCATAACTGAGATTTCGTATTTCTGGCACCAGTTGCCTTGTTTATTTTTATTTCTTTAAGGAAAAAATTTAATTATATGTGGATATAATTAGTTAATCATTAAACAGCTCTTGCGCCATTTGCTTATGTTTCATTTATTTAATTTAAATATTTTCCTCAGATTTTAATATCTTTTTATGACCAAATTCATATTTATAATTATATTGATTTTTCCATTTTTTTAAATCAATATAAATTTAATTTCTCCTCTTCCCCTCTCCCATAACCCCCCACTATTGCCCCTTACTATTACCCTCCCCTTATCCAACAATGCCATCTCCTCCCTCTCTTCTTCATCCTCCCCTCATCCCGTCTTCATCTTCCTCTGCCTCCCCTCTCCCTCAGCCACATTCCTCCTGTCTTCTTGCTCTTCTTCCCCCTCTCCACCCACCATCCACAATTGTTCCTGTCTTCCTCTTCGTCATCTTCCCCTCTCCATCAACCACCGACATTGTTTCTGTTTTCCTCTTCCTCCTCTTCCCCTCTCCATTAACCACCCACACTTGTTTCCGTCTTCCTCTTCCTCTTCTTCCCCTCTCAATCAACCACCCGTATTGTTCCTGGCTTCCTCCTCCTCTTCTTCCCCTCTCCACCCACCATCCACAATTGTTCCTGGCTTCCTCCTCCTCTTCTTCCTCTCTCCACCCACCATCCACAATTGTTCCTGTCTTCCTCTTCGTATTCTTTCCCTCTCCATCAACCACCGACATTGTTTCTGTTTTCCTCTTCCTCTTCTTCCCTTCTCCATCAACCATCCTTATTGTTCCTGGCTTCCTCCTCCTATTCTTCCCCTCTTCACCCACCATCCACAATTGCTCCTGTCTTCCTCTTCATCTTCTTCCCCTCTCCATCAACCACCCCGACATTGTTTCTGTTTTCCTCTTCCTCTTCTCCCCCTCTCCATCAACCACCCACACTTGTTTCCGTCTTCCTCTTCCTCTTCTTCCCCTCTCCATCAACCACCCATATTGTTCCTGGATTCCTCTTCCCCTTCTTCCCCTCTCCATCAACCACCCACAAAAGTTCCTCACTACTCTTTCTTACCCTCCCCTGATTCAACAAGGCCACCTCCTCCTTCCGCCCCCTGCTTCCTCTTCCACTTCTAACCCGCTCCCTCCCAAGCTCTTGTAGCTGAGTCGCTGTCTTGCACAGTGCATAAACATGTTGTTGCTTTCTCTGTGTTTTTCCCTCAGATTCACATCATAGTTCTTACAATGCATTTTCCTTCTAATATTCATTCATTCTTTCATAATCATTAGTTGATTATGAAACCCTCTAATTACTAATATGTTTTAGGAATGAACAAATGAACGTTGGAAATTTATTATTCCCGTAAATGTGAAAAATAAAACAAATTCGTAAACTTGTTTATAATTGTGACCTCAGATATCAAGACCGCTGCTTAGTGTTTGTCAGGCCGTGTTTTTGCTCAGTTCTTCTTCTTCTCTCCCAACTCCGTCCTCTTCGCTTTTTTTAATATTATTTATTTACTCTCTCTCTCTCTCCCTCTCTCTCTTTAGTTTTATTCCTCGCGTTCTTATTTACCTATTCACCGTCTCTTCTATATTATTAACCGTTTTTTTATTTCAATTATAGAAGCAATTAAAGAAAAATAAAACATCAATCTTGGAGGTCTCCATTCTAAAGGTAATTTAAGCAGTTATTCACACATTTCGTTCTTCTGTTACGGTTGTGACCGCAATACTTTCTTTAGTAAGATACAGTATTAAATCTCAAACAAAACAAAAAAAGTTTCGATTGTCGAGTGTTTGTTTTTAGTGTTTGTTTTTGTTTTCTGGCAAATGTGTACTTATTATTATTATTATTATTATTATTATTATTATTATTATTACTGTCGACTGTCGATATATATATATATATATATATATATATATATATATATATATATAATATATATATATATATATATATATGGTTCCGGTTTTGGTTCCGGTTTTACGTCACGGACTCCCTTTTCAACCAAGGGCTAGGACGGTTGCCTTCTTGCGAAGGACTTGTTTTGGCAGATGTATATATATATATATATATATATATATATATATATATATATATATATATATATATATATATATATATATATATATATATATCTTCACCGTAAGGTATCATCCATTTCTTTTTTCTATCGCTACTACTTCCATCGCTGCTCTGATGAGTTGGCGAATTGCATCCCTACTCCACTGCCGAGGCCGCGTAGCACTTGCCAAGCGGCCTCGTCTTACAGGTACGGTGTAGAGATTTGTAGCTCGAGGATTGGTCGGTGCAGTAACTGCTTCTTCCTATCTACCTCCAGACTCTGGAACTCTCTTCCTCCTTCTGTTTTTCCTATTCTTTATAGCTTATCTTCCTTCAAAAGCTGATCTATCGTCATGTCAGGACCTAATCCTCCATATCTCTAGTCCTCAGTACTTTAACTATTCTTTCAGTCTGTCCTTTTCCTTTGTGTATCATTACCACATATCTACCTTGTCCCTAACCTTTTTCTCTTCCTTCATCTTAATGTTTTCTCGTGCCCGGACCTTTATTGATGAGGGCATTTTTTTTTTTTTGCCTGCCCCGGTGTCACGCTCATAATATATATATATATATATATATATATATATATATATATATATATATATATATATATATATATATATATATATATATATATATATATATATATATATATATATATATATATATATATATATATATATATATATATATATATATATATATATATATTCAGTGAACAGCTATAAATATATTTATTAAGCTTATTTTACTGTGGAAATAAGGTCTCTAGCCTCATATATTTCTCATAATTAATATGCTAATGAAGAATATATATGCTATTATTATTATTATTATTATTATTATTATTATTATTATTATTATTATTATTATTATTATTATTTTTATTATTATTATTATTATTATTATTATTATTATTATTATTATTATTATTATTGCTGTTATTGTTGTTTTTGTTGTTTGTTGTTGGTCTAATTTTGTGCATGTTATTGTTATTATTATCTATTTTTCAGAACTTATTAATACCAGGCAAGGATAATTGCGACGGAAGAGGGAGGCAAGATAAAGATAAAGAAGAAGAAGAAGAAGAAGAAGAAGAAGAAGAAGAAGATATATCCGATGATGGACAATGCGAGAGCAGAATATTCGTGGGCGCTCTGCGTTCTTTTGTATATTTTTACAATTCTATTTGGTAAGTAAATATATATATATATATATATATATATATATATATATATATATATATATATATATATATATATATATATTTTTTTTTTTTTTTTTTTTTAATACATAACCCAATCTTAAGAGGAGTGTTGCCATTAATATTTCATGAGTTTAAATTTTTTTTATCCTTTTTTAAACGCTATTGTTTTTTTTTTATTATTGCCTGGGTAGAATTTATTGTTTATAATTTAGATAATAATAATTATTATTTTTCTTCCGTTTTTGCTATATATTATTATTTCAGTCTTTACGATAAGTTTAAATGTGAGACTGATAAATGCTTAATCTAATTAACAATGCTCGGAGGAATGTGTATTTTTACTACTACTATTGTTATTATTATTATTATTATTATTATTATTATTATTATTATTATTATTATTATTATTACTATTATTATTATTATTATTATTATTATTATTATTATTATTATTATTATTATTTATTATTATTATTATTATTTATTATTATTATTATTATTATTATTATTATTATTATTATTATTATTATTATTATTAATATCATTATTATTTATTTATTTCAAATGACAACACTTTTCTTTCGTCGGTAATGAGAAAAATCAAATAATTTTTTTCTTATGCTAAACTAAAAGGCGAGGTTACCACTCCATTTAATCATTTGTTCCTTCGATAATATGTGTGGGGGGTGTTAACGTTTTCATTTTTGTCACTGCTTATCCCCATTTGGGGGTGGACAGAGACAAAGTATGACCTGGAAATTAAGGCTGGATGCCCTTCCTTGTGCCCCACGGTTGGCTCTGTCAAGTCTCCAGTCGAGAATTGTAAACACCCGGCTGCTGTGGTCTCCACTGTTCTTTGGATGGTAATTTGCATAATAAGATTTTTTGATAAAGTAGAATGTCAATACTGATTAAAGTGGGCAAGGAATGAGGGGGTCGGTGATTTCTTATAGGTCTACCTAATAATGCAGCCATTGCCTGGAGATCACTGGCTCCACGTGATTGGATTGGGGCTTGGACGTCGGCTAAATGGTAGGTATGTAGTTGAGCTCTAATGCTATCACTGTTCCTTGCCTCTGGCATCCATTAGAGACCTTCATCCTTAAACTGCGTTTATGTATTCCAGTTGGCGGGTGTCTGTGTGCCTGTGGTTGCAGAGGCACGAGTCAGTTGTACGTAAAATACAAAGCTCCAGTCAGTGGCTGGTACACGCATTCGCCCCCAGACAAGGCTTTTGTACGGGAGTTGAACTACACTCTCTTCACGGAGAATCCAATCCGATACTTCCTGGCTTACAAGAAGAGATCTAAGAAATGGATGTTGTATGAGAAAGCAGCTAGACGGAGTGTGAGTACTGATAACTCAGGATTACTACTACTACTACTACTACTACATTTTTATTATCTAAATTTTTCATTCCATCTTATATATCAATTTCATTTTCAGGTACTACTTTCACAACTAATAGACTACTACTACTACTACTACTACTACTACTACTACTACTACTACTACTACTACTACTACTACTACTACTTTTTTATTATCTACATTTCACATTCCATCTTATATATCAATTTCATTTTCAATCACTACTGTCACAACTTATAGACTACGTCTGCTACTACTACTACTACTACTACTACTACTACTACTACTACTACTACTACTTTTTTATTATCTAAATTTTACATTCCATCTTATATAACAATTTAATTTTCAATCACTACTTTCACAACTTATAGACTAAGTCTGTTACTACTACTACTACTACTACTACTACTACTACTACTACTTTTTTATTATCTAAATTTTACATTCCATCTTATATATCAATTTCATTTTCAAGTACTACTTTCACAACTTATAGACTACTGCTATTACTACTACTACTACTACTACTACTACTAGTACTACATTTTTATTATCTAAATTTTACATTTCATCTTATTTATCAATTTCATTTTCAATCACTACTTTCACAACTTATAGACTACTACTACTACTACTACTACTACTACTACTACTACTTTTCTAATGCTTTCTCTGTTGTTTAATAATTTACTCTAGACTAACGGGATCTGGCATTTTAAAAGGTTAAATTTGGTAATATTTTACCAGACATATATTCGATTAATATCTAAAACTTATATATTTTGTATTTTTTTTCTTTCTTTTCAGTTTCTAAGTAACAATAAAATATTTCAAGTACATTCTGTGATATCTGGTCAAATCCGGTCGGGTGAAAGGGTGGATGCTTACAGAATGTCGAATTTGATCAAGAAGATCCATTTAATATGTCGCTAAAATTATGGCCACCCGTTATTCCCTATTACAAGGGGGATTTGGGGCCACTGAATACATAAATGAATACATCGGCCTGGCTAGATTCTCTAAAGAGTGTTTTACGTCACGGACTCCCTTTTCTACCAAGGGCTAGGACGGTTGCCTTCTTGCGAAGGACTTGCTTTGGCATATGTAATCGTTACCCTGAGTGTATACCCTTGTTAACCTCAGACCATGGTGGGGCGCGAACCCTAGACCTGACGCTTCAAAGTCACGGACGCTACCGCTTGAGCCACGGTGACCACACCCAGGCTAGATTCTCTGATATTGAAAAAATAACGTGTGAGATTTTTGTAACATCCCTCTGTATGAGTGAGTAACTACCTCTTTTCTCTCCCAAAATGTTCAGACTAGGAAATCCTAGAGACTTAAATATAATTTTTAGGTCCATCCATCTGTTCGGAGAAAAGAAATGGCAATAACGAGCAGAGAACAGACCAATAATGGGTACGGACCGCTCGGGCAGAAGGTGTGGTGGCTCGTACGAACTTCTGAGTGTTAGAAGAAAATGGACTATAATTGTCTTACTTTTCCCTTGCAGAAAATTATTCTTGGGGGAAGAAGAAGATCTTCTGTTGAATCAGCGACTCATATATATTGCCCAGGTGAAGTTCATAATTTTCCAGAATTTTAGATAGATAAAGAAATTATTTCATCGACATTCAAGCTGTCATTAAAGCGATCGAAAATATATGTTTAGTCATATTAAATTTAAAAGAATATTGAGGTTTATTTAGATATATTATTATCTTTAAAAAAAAATATTCTACTTGAAAAGACAATTGTATGTGGTCTTCTACTTCTTTTTCTTCTTCTTCTTTTAAACCAATTCTTTAACTTGAAAAGACGCCTTGAAGAGCCTTTTTTGCATATAATCTCCAGAACTACTTATTTTATGCTTTGTTATGCTATTTTTTCCTCTCGCACGCAGCCCCTGCCTGTGCCTGTCGTGTGCTGGGCGTGGAAAACGCTGACTACCTGGACGGAATGTACTACAAGTCTCACTTGTATAACCCAATGTCGACCTGCTACAAATCCACCATTAATTTCCAGTGGCTAGCCATCATGCAGTCTAATTTCGTCGGCAAACACACCATCAAAGAACACTTCGCTTCCGCTTGTTGTCTCCATACTGAAATGGGAAATGAAATGGCGAATCTATCACTGTCTAGTCTAGCGTCATGCATTTCCCAAGAGACTGACGTCAAAGAAATAGCTCA
>JAXCGZ010008052.1:10000-42500 GCA_037179515.1 Halocaridina rubra
TATTGCCATTAATAACTATCGTAAATCGGATTTTTTTTTTTTTATTGAGTTGATTTTGTAAATTCATTATTATTAAATTTAATCTGACATGGTTATTAACTATAAATATAGTGCAATTTGATTATTTTTTATCTCCTAAAAGAAAAATATAATTATTTTTCTTTTAGATTTGAAATTATAAATAAAATGAACTTAATATAATTATATTGAATCTTATTCAATTGTTAATATTTAATTTAATTTTATATAATTATTGACTATTAATTTAGTGTAATTTAATGACTATTATTTCTAAAAAAGCAAAAAGAAATAATTTTGAAATTGGAAATTACGCATCTCGACTCTCATTTATTTGCCGCCATCAAATAACTGCGATTCGTGACTTGGGGCTGTCGGAAGGTGATCGTTTGGTGAGAATTGTATTTTAAGTGTATTTATGTATTGTTGACGTTAATTAATATAATTACTTGATGCTAATGATAGCACTGTATAATTATAGATATAAATTACTAGAATATTTTATTTGAATTGGGTTTTTTTGGGGTTTGGCTGGAGTCGAACCCTTCATAGCCGGAACCCCATGAGATCTGACGGTTAATGGCTAAGAACATGGTAATTGTTAACTTTTTGGGTTGTCACTGAAATTCTCTTATTTTTCCAAGCAAGTTTCATCCTTCAACGATATTTGGTAGTTCTTTTGGAATTGGTGTTTTGGGGGGATATAGGGGAGGGCCATATTAATCGGAGTACTCCTGTGGGAGTCTAGGACTGCAATATGACGCGCAAATAAATTTGGAATTTATTATGTCATTTTGCAGCCTTTCAGAATTAGATGGAATTGCCTCGGGGGCAGCTGATAGGAGTGGGGGGGGGTAAATTTTTAGGAGGGATTATGTTGAAATTTTTTTTTTGGTGCGTCTAACGTTACCTATGATTATATATATATATATATATATATATATATATATATATATATATATATATATATATATATATATATATATGGTCATATTCCATTAATCCCCATAACAAAAAAAAAAATACCGTAGGGGGTGGTCATAGATTAGGTTTGACTTTTTTTTAACTTGGATTCGTATGTGGGGGGGGGACAAACCCCATTCCCTTATGTTTACAAAAAGTGGGGGTAAACCAACTGCGGCTGTTGGGTTTACAGCAGAAGATCTTCACCACTTACCCTGTGGGTGACCCAAGTGTAATGATGGGTGAAGAATTGTGGCAACTTCATATTTCCAAGGAGCTGAGATGAGTGTTCATGCCTTATCTGGCTTTTGGTGAATGTGTGTGCTTTGACTCTGCCCTCCTTTCTTTATATGTGTACATTTAAAGTGGAGAAGGGTATACAGTCAAATAAAAAAAAGATGACTAGATTTATCAGACAAATATTACAAAATTAATGGTTAATTTTAATCTTGCATATGTTTAGTTATGATGGAGATGCTGTTTGTGTGTGTGTGTCACTGGGATGGGAAAAAAAAAAAATGCCTTCATGGGACCCTGGCACCAAGAAAATATTGAAGAAGTATCATCTTAGGGAAAGGCGGAAATGAGAGAATGGTAAGCAAAGAGAAATAAGAGATGGGGAGTGTTGTGACTTGTCAAATGTGAAGGGATAAGAGATGCTTGTTATGTTGTAGCTAAACTTACCTGAAGTGATGTTTAGAGGAAATGGTCCTTTTGTTCTCTGTTAACAAGGATAATCTTTACCTGAACCTCTTTAAGTATTTGTAGTCTTTCATGACTCTTCTCTCCACCTATGCTAATCCAGGAGATTATACATATTCACTGATTTACTATTGTATTACGATATTCATGCATTGATTTACGCGGTCGTTCCGGCTCTTTGGTCGCTGTACCTCACTGGTAGTGTGTGAAAGTCTGGAAACGACTAACGGTGGTTTGATCCCACCGCAGGATGGTAGGAATGGCATCCAGCCTTAACTCTCCAGTTCCGGCTTGTTATGTCCACCCCGTTCAACAAATGGAGACTAATTATGATTCATTTACAAGTGAATTCATGCCCCTTTTGCACATGTCCATATCATATTTTTTGTCATACTTGTACTTTGAGGATAAGCCTTAGTAACGGCTCCTCTATTATTTACTGAGTGTCTTTTTACTGGCAGGATTGTGTTTCAATTTTTCTTATTTGCCAAAGTTCAAATATAAATTTTTTTCTAATTTCCAAGTTTATCACAATTATTAAAACCAAGCACATCTGACATGAATTCACATTCATTTTCGATATAGGGTTGTTGTTATATTTCATATTTCATTCTTACATCCTTATATAGTTCACATTGCAATATAGATTGTTACAAAGTTTCACTAACATAACCACGCATACACTTTGGATCTTTATTTTCAAATCTTCCTCTCCAGTTCAAATATAAGTGTCTGTTCTTGCCTTAATCAATAATTTAGTTTTAATTGTATTATCAAACCAAATAATTTCTGCTACATCTTTTTTGTAAATCCTATATATTCTCAAAGTTTCCTTATCTGCCATTTCCGACTTCCATATTTCAGTATCAATTTTTCTTACTTTTTCAACTTCGCAATGGATGCATTGTCTATTTCTAAACGATTGACATTTAGTATTTCCATATATCTTTTTATTTTCTTAATGAATTTTGTTTCCTGCTTATAAAAATGGTATAGAAATATCTCTCTAGGTACCTTATTACTTCCGGTTTCTAAAATATGTTTTACAAAAAGAATTTTGCTTTTAATATCTTGTTTTAGATGATGAAGCTCCAATCTCTGATCTCATTGCACTACTAGCAGTATAAATTGGTAATTCCAAAATGGCTCTGTACACCTCGTTGTCTGTTCTTTGGAAAATCTTTAATTATTCTTTGTATTATAATATTTCTGGTGCATAAGGAAATGATGGCATCGGAATAGATTTCCAGAGAGTTTTTCCGATTAAAGTTCTATTACAAGCGTTAACTACTGTGGAGTTTGTCATATTTGTAAAACGGCTAGTTTTTAATATACAGTCATTTTTATACTCTTGTCTGTGTGCAGTATGACAAAAATATTATGGAAAGTGGTGATTCATATTAAACTTACATACTTTACAACACCCTAGTGTAAGTATTTTTTCATCTGCGATGTTGTTGGTGCGTACCTCTGTAAATGATCTGATAGAGATGATGATATCAACATCATAGATCTGTAATTGCTCAGTGCTCTCGCAAAGCATTTGGAATCAGGAACATACCCCACCGTTAGGCATAAATCCCACACAAAGCACCAAAAGAAAATGCACTAGGAGTTTGTAGTATATGCTTCAAAAGCTAAAAACTACTCTTAGATTCCCATAACCCTCAAGGGAGTCTTGCCACTGGAATCCCTCGAGGGGGCTTTTTAACCTGGCTCTTATCAGATTCTCATAATATCTGTTCTGTGTACTAGTGACAACCCAAGATATCGTGCTCTGAACACTTCTTTCCATGTTTATTTGCTGTTTGATGCTTAGTCTCCAGTAATTTATTTTATTTTATTTATATATTTTTTTAATATTTTATGTGTCATTCCCCATTTGAGGGTGAGCACAGATGTCATAAAGCTGGGGAGTTCAAGCTAGATGCTGCTGCTAACCCCCCTCAAATTTTTCAAATGCAGTTCCAGCACTTCTTAAGTTGAGCATTCTACCGCTATGCATTTGCAGTCCCTATATATATATATATATATATATATATATATATATATATATATATATATATATATATATATATATATATATATATATATATATATATATTATTTTTTTTTAATGTGACACCAGGACAGGCAAAAAAAATAATAATAATAATAAAACCGCCCCCATCGGGCCTGGGCACGAATAATACATAAAGTAAAGAGAAACAGATGGAGAGTGTAATGACTTGTCAGATGTGAAGGGATAATAAAAGATTTGTGATGAATATCCATGAATATTCAGTGTAGCTGTAGACATAGAAAAAGAACCGTAACTGAAAGAAAACTTTACATCAAACTGTCCTGGACAGACCTATTTAAGTTCAAAGAAACCTTCAGCTGTAGTATCGCAATGGGCGGCTGGTGCCAGGAGCCAACCTACTACTAGTTGTTTTATGCCACTGTTAGTCCCCATTATGGAAGTGGATGCAGACAGATTGAAGCTGGGGAATAAATCTGGATGCTGCCTGTCACTCCTGGTTGGCTCAGTAGTGAGTTTTTCACCTCCAGAGTCGAGCATTCTTCCCACTGTACTCCCGAGGTTGCCATATGTTTAGGATTCAGTACATTACATTGACATTGGATTTATATAAATACAGTATATATCTTAATTTCAGATTGTAAATATCAATTATCAACATGCCTAGGAACAGAAAGGACGAGAGCGATTCATCAACTTCTGATTCTGACTCTGGACCTGAAGTAAGTTTTTTTTTTTTTTTCTTCTTCTTCTTCTTCTTCTTCTTCCCCCTAATATGGGATTTGGCTGGTTTTCCCTGAGTATATATGTGCTACATGGGTCAGTTTATTATTGGCTCTTAAGTCACGCATTCTAACCATTCAGCTGCTGTGTTCCGCATTGTCAACACGCTGCTCATGTCTCGATATTTTTTTTCCGTAGAGAGAAGAGCCTCCACAGAAGAAAGCCAAGTCCGGAGGCTCTGGAGCCGTAGCTAAGAAGGACAGTAGCGGAGATACGTACTTCGACTTGGAAGGTCTGAAGAGAGTGACCGTCAGAGAATTCAAAGGGAAGATTTATGTGGACATTCGCGAGTATTATGAGAAGGATGGGAAAGTTCTCCCTGGAAAGAAGGGTGAGTGTCGATTAAAGCAATCATTGCCAAATGCTCACTGAAAACAGTAAATAATATAGGTGTTTATGTTGATCAGTACATGACTTTTGATAAACATATTGATGCAGTATATAAAAAAGTGATGGGAACTCTTATATATTTAAATAGAATTTAAAGACTCGTTTGAACCCGATACCCGTTTAATGGTGATAGAATCATTAGCTTTAAGTATTATTAATTATTGTTTTAAAGTTTGGGGATCAATCTACAATTCTCATTTAAGTCGTGTGCAAAAGCTACAAAATTTTGCAGCTCGCGTGGCTAATGGTAATATTCGAAAATATGAACATGTTTCTCTATATTTAAAAGAATTGCAATGGCTAAAGATGAAAGATAGATATACTTTTGATATATGCATATTTGTTTTTAAGGTGTTGAGGAAATGCTTCCCGGAATGGCTGTATGTCTTTAATACTGTAGGTTCTGAATATGGTACAAGCACTAGACAATCCAATAATTTAGTTGTACGGCATGTTAACACAGAACTTGGATCCAGACAATTGCAAACTAGAGGTCCTTATCTCTGGAATAATATTCCTACAGCAATCAGGGATCCCAAAGTTTACCAGAGGATAGAATAAATGCAGTGCAATTATGCATTTTTAAATATCCCAAATAATCTACCTTCCTTGTCGAGAATCGAACCTGGGAATTCTAGATTAGAACTTCACAACTTGCTCCATTGGGCCACAGTGATGATGATAATAATAATAATAATAATAATTTATTTCCAATAATACATTGGTTACCCTTACAGAAATTTTAATATACAGACTATAAGGTAAAAGCAGACGCTAGCTAAAACAACCATCAATACATATTCATTAGTAAGATTCCATTATACTATCGTTACCTTACATTTCAATATAACAACTTAAGATAGATATGAAAATATACAATAATAAAAACAAGGCTTAATCCACGGGGCCACAGAAGCTGCAAAAGAGAGGAAACTGGTACATCTACTGATGTCACATATACGGGTGGACACGACTGTGCCCATCCATGTCCGTTTTACTCCCTCCCAAACTCACCAGTGGTCAATGCACGCATTTAATTCTCCTCGTCTGCACCCAAGGTTAACCAAATGATAGATAAAATGCAATGCATCTTTTCTATGATCTACAATAGATAATGGAACACATGCGATGCAATTACTCTATTATAAATGTCCCAAAATACTATACCATCCTTGTTATAATCAAACCTTGGAACTCCTGACTAGAACTCCAGAGCCTAGTCCACTAGGCCACATAGGCTGTAAAAGAGAGAGAACCGAACCATCGACTGATGATACATAGACGAATGGACGCCAATCAATCTCCGTTCTACTCACTTCCCCAACCCACCAGTAGTCAGCTCACACATTAAATTCTCCTCGTCTACACCCAAGGTTAACCAGATCATAAAACAAATGTAACACATTTGTTCTATTATCTATAATAGATAATAGAACATATGCAACGCAATTATTCAGTTATAAATGTCCCCAAATATTATACCTTCCTTGTTGTCAATCAAACCTGGGGACTCTCGTGCAGAGGTAATAAAGGAGATAAACAAGACTTTTTTTGTGCTATATGTAATATATAATTTTATTATTTCCAGGTATATCGTTATCTGCCTCCATGTGGAACAGGCTCAAGACACTGACTGATGATATTGATGATGCCCTGAAGGAGTTGAGGGCCTAGTGGAAAATAGCCCCATGCAGAATGTTTAACCACTTAGAGGTGATTGTCTGCACATTTATTTTTATTTTGGGTAGAGACCTTATTATTAAGTAATGCAAAAATAATATTGAGTTATTAAAAGATTGAATTATCTAGAATTTTCCATTCTTACATTCTTTTAGTTTCAGCATTTAATGCTGTCATGTGTTGCAAGTGCTTTGAAATAGATTGGCTAAATCATTGAGTGTCTTGTTTTTCTCAAAGTCACAGCAGAAGTTAATTTTCCTTCGTGTTGTGCGAAATAATTGAAGTAAATGGGCTTCAGTGAGTGAGATTATTCCATTGTTAAATGATAAGTCTCATTAATACAATGGATTGAGAATATTCCTTTAGGTTGTTCCATTGTTTAATGGTGAAATTCTCATCATTTATTTTTATTTTGGGTAGAGACCTTATTATTAAGTAATGCAACAATAATACTGAATTATTAAAAGATTAAATTATCTAGAATTTTCTATTCTTACATTCTTGTAGTTTCAGTATTTAATGCTGTCATGTGTTGTAAGTGCTTTGAAATAGAATGGCTAAATCATTGAGAGTGTCTTTTGCTTTTCTTAAAGTCACAGCAGAAGTTAATTCTCCTTCGTGTTGTGTGAAATAATTGAAGTAAATGGGCTTTAGTGAGTGAGATTATCCCATTAGTCTTTGTTCCATTGTTAAATGATAAGTCTCATTAATACAATGGGTTGAGAATATTCCTTTAGTTTGATCCTTTGTTTCATGGTGAAATTCACATTAGTATATTACAATGAGTTACAATATAACGGTGGAGGAATTAAAGTATCTGAATTCCAGATCAAAACTTAGCACGAGGGTCTGCCCCTCTCTTTCTTTATCTCTTACTTTATTTAATTTTCTTTGCTTTTCCCTCCAATTCCCTTATATCCTTAATTCCCTCCACTTTTTTCCCCTCCTATCCTATCCCATCCTAAAAAAAAAAAAAAAAAAAAAAAATATGGTTAATATCATTGAGGTATTTTCATAATTTTGTTTGGTGACAATGGAGGGCATTGCTTGTTCTTATGGTAAAGACCATACTGATATAGTGAAGAGAGTCACATTAAATTACTACAATTTTTTCTTATTCTTTATTTAGAAGCAACAGAGATGTTTTCTCGTGCTATGGTAACCTGAATGAAAAGAGAGGTCGAGCTATTTAGACGTTGTGATAGATATCCTTAATTTTTCATTCTTGTAGAGACATCAGGTATTGGTGCCATTTTTTCTTATGGTTGAAATCTAGTTAATGGAATGAAATACTCCTGAAATAATGAAGTTTTTTTGTGGAGGTGAAATTTGATGGTCTTGTGTTTATGTAATATCTGGTAATGGTTGATAAACTGTACATCGTGGTTTTTTGAGGTTAGGAGAAGTGCATTTGAGTAATATTTCAGTTTTGTTACTGTTTTCAACAGACAGCCAGTCATTTTGAATATTTAGGGAATGGTTATGTCTGTATAGAAAGTTGATATTGAGCCCAAAATCTTGTTTAATTTTGTAGTAAAATTAATGGCATATTTTGTGTTTATTTGTGATAGCTATTTTTATGTTTGGCAGAAAAAGATCAGAAATTTAGTAAAAGTTGCATCTTTAACGTAACCAGTGAGGCCTAATCTATTATATAAAGCATGAAGGCAATAGCGAGTATCTTTTTTTCAAAGGCATTTTTAGTGTTTGTTAAAGATTTCTCAAATTAGATTTGACCACATTGGGGAGTTAAAACGGTACTTTTGGATTGTGTTCCATTTTTCTTGGTTTCAAAAAGACTTGACATTATTTTTTGTTTTAATAGGATATTGATTTTTCCTTACATAATGTATGAGTATGGAAGGTGAGATCAGAATATTATATCATTAATCATCTTTGAATCATGACTTGGGTCATAATTGAGGGTCTGGTACTTTTTGGCGATCATTTGCTTTGGCGCTCAGCTGTTTTGGTGTCTACTAGATAAAAGAAACGGTGAATTAACACTAAGCCAACCTAGCCAAATAGCAACACCAAAACATCTAGCGCCAAATAATCTCCTTCCGCATAGTTGAGTAGGATGTACCTGTGTGTGTTTTTGTTTGCATGTAACGATAGATGAAGTTAAGTCAGCTGTTAGTCATTGCTCCATTAGTAACATTTTTCACACATCACCAAACGTAACATT
This sequence comes from Halocaridina rubra, assembly GCA_037179515.1. Lineage (NCBI taxonomy): Eukaryota > Metazoa > Arthropoda > Malacostraca > Decapoda > Atyidae > Halocaridina > Halocaridina rubra. Next base: position 18,745 of record JAXCGZ010008052.1, read on the forward strand.
TTTAGAGGGAAAATTGTTTGGCAGTATATCTGGATTTCTAGACAGTAGGGTCTTTGAAACATGGATCGGTCTTGGATAAATTTATATTACATTTCATAATTTGGGGTGAGATTGCTAATCACTGTTCATCCATTAAAAAAAATTGGTATTATACATGATGATAAGTGGCTTACGAGCCTAATTGTTCCATTATGGCAATGGTTCTTAACCTGAGTGATAGTGCCCCCTGTGGGAAGCTAGGGTTGTAAGTTCTTGGGGGCACTGAGGGGAGCAGTGAGCTAATGTAATAAAATTAATATTTTACTTTAATGTCATCCACATTAAGAAAATTTATTCATAATTCCTCCCTTTTCCAAATTGAGGGGGGGACGTTGGGCTATGCAACTAGTTGAAAGTGGGTGCTACACAAAAAAAGGTCAAGAATCACTGCATTACGGTTTCAGCTCTAGGTTTGATAACGATAGAATAACATCTTTAATTTTAGTTAATGGTTTATTTCTCACAACATTGTATCCTCATTTGTAATATTCAATAAAATCATTTTTTTTAGAATCTTTTTGGTTTCATTTGAAAGCCCTTTGTGTGGTAGTTTTATTGCTTTTCCAGCATAATACCACATGGTACTAAAGATAATAGAGATAATGCCACATGGCACTGAAACCAGCTGGGGTAAAGCCGCATGGCTCTAAAGCCTGTAGTAATAATGCCACTTGGCACTACAGCTAGGAGAGATAATGCTACATGGCACTAAAGGTAGCATGGATAATGCCACATGATACTAAAGCTAGCAGGGACATGACTGAGCATTAAAAGTGAAATGCAGGATTTCACCATGTCCTACACAGTCTCGCCTTGACTGTCATCTCTCTCTCTCTTTTTTTTTTTTTTTTTTTTTTTTTTTTTTTTTTTTTTTTTTTTTTTTGGTGCTAATTGCTCGGGTGAATGAAGCTTCTCATAGTCACCATGCCAAAGTGGTAGTGTTCGCAACTTTGAAGTGGTAGGTCGAGGGTTTGCGGTTGCCACAATCTGAGGTTAGAAAGGGCATTCACTCAGGGTTACGATAACACTTGCCATAACCAAAGTCCTTTGCAAGAAAGTACCATCCTAGCCCATAGTGAAAAGGGAGTCCTTGACGTAAAACTGATCACTCACTCACTGAAGCCTCTCCTAGGTTTTACCTTCCCTGTCAGGGGCTGGGGTTGGTTTTGGCAGTTTGCTCCTTTTCTGAATTAGCAATAACGTAAAAAACAATTTTGTGGCAAGAAGAAAAAGATTGGTAAGGGAGGAATCGTCAGTATTTACCTCTCTTACCCACTTAATTTGACTGCTATGGCAGGCTAGGAATAGGATTTAACTTCCCGGTTGCTAAGGACATTTAACTTTATTTGGCTCTGACCACTCTACGATCTCTGTCTCTTCCATTTTTGCTCCCCCACCACCAATCCCTCCTACTCAGCGCCACCTTTGGCACTTTGAGTGAACCCAATATGAAAATTTGCGTAACTTTCTCTTTGACTTCCCATGGGATGACTACTGCTTTCGGTCCCGCAACCCTGATCAGGTAGCTCTAAAAATTGCCGAGATTGTGACCGCGGGAATGGAGGCGTACATCCCCTCTTCTACAAAAACTCTCTCTTCCCCCTAAACATTGGTTTCACCGTGCCTGTTCCATGGTTATCCAGTCTAGGAATCAGGCTCACCGATCTTACCCAGCCTCTCCTTCCGATTTAACTCTCTCTGCATTTATTATAGCAAGGCATTGCTGTACTGCTCAGATAAGAAGGTCTAAGGTTCCTCTATAAGAAGGAAAGTTGATGACCTTAACTCCTCTCCCACTGACAAATGCTTCTGGTCCTTAGCCAAAATCCTCTCCAAAAACTTCTGTAACTCAAGCTTTCCCCCTCCAATTCGTTCTGATGGTTCTATAGCTTGCTCTCCCACTGACAAAGCCACTCTCTTTGGCTCTCATTTTTCTGCCAACTCTTCTATCAATGATTCCAGCGCACCTGTTCCTCAATCTTTTCCCCTCTAACCCTATGCCCTCCCTTATCCTTTCTTCACGCAAAGTTCCTAAGGTTCTTCGCTCGCTAAAGACGAACAAGGCATCTGGTCCCGATGGTATCCCTGCAAGGATCCTTAAGGAGTTTGCAGATGAACTGGCTCCCGTGCTTTGCCGTCTTTTTCGCCTCATTCTGTCAACCAGTATCTATCCTTCATCTTGGAAGCATGCTCTAGTTCAACCTGTTCCTAAGAAGGGTGACCGCTCTATTCCTTCTAACTACCGACCTATTGCTCTTACCTCCTCTATTACTAAAGTTTTCGAAACTTTGCTCAATGCTCACTTCTTGAAACGCCTTGAATCTAACTCACTTATCTCCGATCACCAGTACGGCTTCCGCAAGGCAAGATCCACTGGTGATCTCCTGTCCTATCTTACTCATGTATGGTCATCTTCTCTGAGGAACTATGGGGAATCCTTTGTCGTCGCCCTTGATATCTCTAAGGCTTTTGACAGATTCTGGCACAAGGCTCTGTTGGTCAAACTCCCTGCCTATGGCTTTACCCCTTCTTTCTGTTCTTTGATTTCCAGTTTTCTTACTGACTGTTCTATATCTGTAGTTGTTGATGGCATGACATCTAGCCCTTTCTCTGTTACCAGTGGTGTTCCACAGGGCTCTGTTCTTTCACCTACTCTCTTTCTTCTCTTCATCATTGATCTACAATCCCCATCTTCCTCTCTTCTTCATGCCTTTGCTTATGATTCTACCCTTCACTTTTCCTCTGCCTTTTCTTCACAACCTTCATCTTTTACTCGTATCGCTCTTTCTTCTACTCTTAACTCCGATTTGCAGAGAGTATCTGAATGGGGCACTCAAAATTTAGTTAAATTCAATGCCTCCAAGATACAGTTTCTGGCTATCTCATTATCTTCTTCTCCTCCTGATAACCCTATTGTCTTCAAAACTAATGAAATTTACCCTCTTAACTCTATCAATATATTAGGAATCCATATAGCCTCTTGTCTTGGAGGAATCACATAATCCATATTTCTAAATCTTCATCCAAATAATTGGGGGTTTCGTCAATACTTTTCCTCAGTGCAGTTACTTAAAATTTACAAAGGTCTTATCCGCCCCTGCTTAGAATACTGCTCACACATCTGGGGTGCTTCTTCCTTTACTTATCTTCTAGATAGGGTTGAATCTAAGTCAGTCGGACTCATTAATGATCCTTCTCTTACTTCTAACCTGGATTCTCTCTCTCTTCGCCGTAAGGTATCTTCCCTTTCGCTTTTCTGTCGCTACTACTTCCATCGCTGCTCTGATGAGTTGGCGAGTGTTACGCGGCCTTGGCAGTGGAGGAGGGATGCAACTCGCCAACTCATCAGAGCAGCGATGGAAGTAGTAGCGACAAAAAAGCGAAAGGGAAGATACCTTACGGCGAAGAGAGAGAGAATCCAGGTTAGAAGCCTCATCTCACAGGTACTGTGTGGAGATTTGTAGCTCGCGGATTGGTCGGTGCAGCGACTGCTTCTTCCCATCTACCTCCAGACTCTGGAACTCTCTTCCTCCTTCTGTCTTTCCAAATTCTTATGACCTTTCATCCTTCAAAAAGCAGATCTATCGTCATCTCAGAGCCTAGTCCTCCATATCTCTGGGTCCTCTGTACTTTGACTATTTTTTTTCTGTCTGTCGTTTTCCTTTGTGTGACCTTACCTCATCTCTGCCTTGCCCTTAACCTTTTTCTTTTTCTTCGTCTTGGTATTTTCTCGTGCCCGGGCCTTTATTGATGAGGGTAGTTTCTTCCTGTCCCGGTGTCACTTAAAAAAAAAAAAATGCATGGAGTACAATATTCGTATTTTCTCCCTATCATCAGGGATAAATACCATGATAGGAATGTACTTAATAATGTAGCAAGTGTGCCACTGTCCTAATAATCTCCACTAGTGTTTATGTATTTATATAGGATCTTTTAATGTAACTTGAATATTCATAACGTAATGATGGATTTTAGTTAACCAATGCTGTCTCCATCTTGTTGACTTGTGGCCATTGTGCTAGCTTCAGTTAGATATCTTATATTAATGAGTCGCATATGGCATGTTCATGAGGTACATACAGCATGTTAATGAGTTTCTTGTGGCATGTTAGGTCACATACAGCGTGTTAATGAGTCATACTGTGTTTTAATGAGTTGCATGTGGCATTTTAATGAATCGCATAAAGCATGTTCATGAGTCGCATACGGCATATTAATGAGTAACAAAGCATGTTCTTATGGCATGTTAATGTGTTGCATATGGCTTGTCAATGAGTCACACCCACTGGTTTACATACCTGCAAGTGCTATATGTGCAATGAAGGCAGCAGAGTGATTATTACTTCATAAAATAGGGAGGCTCCACCTCCTCCATTTAGGATGATATTCTTAATATCATACTAATTCAGGTGACAGTTGCTTTTAAAAGATTCGAGTCTAAAGATATCCCTAATTCTGTGTATCTGCTTAAACTAGCATGTGTTTAAGACGGAAGTGACGATCCTTGGAGTTGACACCTGGTTTCAGGAAATGGACTGATGCTGCAGTTACTCATAATATCTGAAACTAGCATGTGTTTAAGACGAAAGTGACGATCCTTGGAGTGGACACCGGCTTTCAGGAAATGGACTGAAGTTGCAGTTACTCGTAATAACTGAAAGAAATAAGGTAATATTGATTTGTTTTATGTGGGTCAGATTTCATGACTTATTTACTTACTTGTACGGAGCTCAATACAAAGTATTGGCTGTGAGGTCCTTATTAGGTAGATTTCTTTTTTACGGGTCATGTATCACTATTTGTCCCAATTTGGGGGTGGACATAGACAGATTGAAGCTGGGGAATTAAGGCTGGATGCCCTTCCTATTCCCCAGCCGTGGACTCAGACTCAGGACCCGTTACCTACTTGGTAGAGCATTCTACTGCTATACTCTTTCAGTCCACTTTTGGTAGAATAGGGTTCTTTATACCTATTCCCTTTGCTCTTGGAGGATGGAGGAATGAGGCATTGTAATTTCTTACTGATTGAAATATTTCTTTACACAGAACAGGTGAGCAAAAGGGCAGGGTATGACGGAGCCTTGATTCCCTTTCGCCAAGATACATCATGACAGTGGTAGCGACTGGGGTTGGTAATATACAGGCCTCAGGTTCAAGCCTAGCTCAGGTTTTTTTTTTATGAATGTGACACCGGAACAGACAAAAAATTGCCCTCCTCAATAAAGGCCCGGGCACGAGAAAACATTGAGACAAAGTAAAAGAATAAGCTTATGGACAAGGCAGAGATGAGGTAATGATACACAAAGAAAAGGTAGTCTGAAAAAATAGTCAAAGTACTGTGGAACTAGAAATATAGAGGATTAGGCCCTGAGATGACGATAGATCTGCTTTTTGAAGGAAGATAGGTCATAAGAATTTGGAAAGACAGAAGGTGGATGAGAGTTCCAGAGTCTGGAAGTAGATGGGAAGATGCAGTCGCTGCACCGACCAATTCGCAAGCTACAAATCTCCACACAGTACACTGCGGTCTCGGCAGTGGGGAAGGGATACAACTCGCCAACTCATCAGAGCAGCGATGGAAATAGTAGCAATAAAAAAGAGAAAGGGATGATACCTTACGACGAAGAGAGAGAGAATCCAGATTAGTAGTTAGAGAAGGATCATTAATGAGTCTGACTGCCTTAAATTTAACCCTATCAAGGAGATAAGTATAAGAAGAAGCTCCCCAGATGTGCGAGCAGTATTCTAAGCAAGGATGGATAAGACCCTTATAGATTTTAATTAACTGTAAAGAGGAAAAGTAATGACGAAAACGAAACTGAACCCCCAATTTTTTGGATGCAGATATAGAAATTTGGATTATGTGATTCCTCCAAGACAAGTTAGAGACTATATGGATTCCTAATATATTTGATAGCTTTCAGAGTCTCATGTCATTACCAATTTAATTGGGCAATTAGGAGGTCGGTGATTTCTTATAGGTCTATCTGACTATTCAACCATCACTTGGAGAACAATGGGTTACTATTGGTGATTAACTTATGCTGATGATTAGACACAATCGGTGATAACATATGCTAATTAGTTACTATCAGTGATAAAGCTATGTTGATGACTAGTCACTATCGGTGATAAACTTATGCTGATGATTAGTCACCATTGGTGATAAAGCTATGCGGATAATTAGTCAATATCGGTGATAATCGTATATTAATGAATAGTTACAGGCACTGAACTAAGAAGTGCCTCTCATGAGTAATGTATCTGTTTAGAGGTAATATATGAATTTTACCTAGATTGAGCTTATTTATGGCAGACTGTGTGTAATGCTGCTATATTACCACTGTAGCATTGTGGTAGTGTACTCGACTCAGGAGGTGACAGACCTATGATCGAGCCTGCAGCAGGGCATTAGGAAAGGCATCTAGCCTTCATTCCACATCACCAACTTGTTTGAGTTCGCCCCCTAACTAGGGACTTAGAGTGTCACATAAAAAAAAGGTATTTCTAATATTAAACTAGGCTATAAAGCTAAAGTTGAAACTTTAACATTGAATAAGTTAAAACCCAAATAGATGCAAATTACTTGTTTTTAGATATAGACTAAGTACACAGCAATATCCTTCCTGTAGTAGTGATAAGTGTTGCAAATATATTTTTACTGCTCTTTTATACTGTAAGCTTCCAGCAGATTCTAATAGGCACTCCACAGTCAAGGAGGAATATTGTTTCCCTAAGAAACTCTGCAAAGAAATGACGCAAATTTCCTTATTTTGTTTAGTTTTGTAAAGCTTTTGCCTTTTCTATAAATTCTAAATGCTTAGTCACAACTAACCCAAATTATTTTTCTCTGATAGGATTTATGCCCTTGTCTTGGAGGGTTTTTGCACTCTTTTCAGACTCAAAAGAGGGTGGCCATAACCAGGGAAATTATCCTCATGAAAATATTCTGTAAAGGCATGACATATATTTGTGATAATTGCCTTCTTTGTCTAAGTGGGTAGCTTATCCCCTGAATAAAATGTGATCAGTTGTACATCATGGACTCTCACTTCTACTAAGGGATAGGGTGGTGCATTCTTGCAAAGGACTTTGGTTTTGGCAAATGCAAACATTACCCATAGTGATGTCCTTTCTCGCCTCAGACCGTGGAGGACCTCGAACCCACAACCTGACAAATCAAAGTAGTAATCGTTACCACGCAACCACATTAGCTGTAGAAAAGAGGAATTTCTTTAACTTCCGAAAAGGGCTCCACTAGTCTATACAAGACCTTGATAATATTTAAGAACACTATATGCAACAGTATGAGAAATATTTTAAGTTAGATAGACGGATAGCACTATATTACAATCCATAAGCATTAATTTTTTTCTACTCATAAAAATGACTCTCCAGTGGTTATTTCTTGAAGACTCCTTCTACAGTAGATATTAATAGCAACTCAGGAAGCACATGATGGAAGACTGCACTGGTCACAACCACATATGCCATCAACACTTCCCTGAGAGCTCTGTGGGAGAGCCCAAGATCTGCAGCGATCTTCCTTAGTGACTGGGATGTTCGGCCAAGCCGCTCAAAGAACAACTTCAGCAACATCAGTATTAACTTAAAGCCCTCCTTTTATGAGAAGTTTGCTCATTTTGTGCCATGTTAGAAAGTTTGTGGAACACATTCATAATTTAAGCAAAACATTCAGATCTTAGTTCTTATCTCTGTTCCATTGCTGGTTTGAGTTGTTATGCATGAACACTCTTATTGCTGGTTTGATATGTAATGCACGAACTCTCATTGTTGGTTCGAGTTCCAATGCATGATCTCTCATTGTTGGTTCGAGTTCCAATGCATGATCTCTCATTGTTGGTTCGAGTTCCAATGCATGAAGACAAGATGCAATAAGGAAAATCCAGTTATATTTTTCACTTACCACAGTGTAGTCTCCATCTCCTTCTTTAGGCAAAGAATGGATGTTCTCTAATGTTTATTAATCCTTCTAGTTTAGAAAGGTGTTTTGAATTTATACAATTTGAGTATTCCTGTACTTGAGATTATTAAAGAAATCCAAAAAAAAATTGAAGGCTTAAATAAGGTCAGACTTAAATTTTGGGAGCCTTAACGAAACTCAAAGATAAATATTGAAAGGCTTACGAAACTCAAAGTTAAATTTTGGGAGCCTTAACCAAACTGAAGTGTAAATTTTGTGAGGCTTAGCTAAACTCATAGCTACATTTTGGGAGGCTTAACTAAAGTCATAGTTGAATTTTGGGAGGCTTAACTTAACTCAAGCTTATATTTTGGGAGACTTAACTAAACTCATAATAAATTTTTAGGAGGCTTAATTCAAAGTTAAATTTTGGGAGGCTTAAGTAAATATAAAGTTATATATAGCTTCAATGGTCATTCACTTCAAAGCAATTCTAACGACATTTTCACCAAAGTGCTGATACTATTTAACCTGTGCCAATACTGGTGTACTCATGAGACTCTAGCTAATGATCTCTCTTTCAAAACTGGAGTACTCCTAGACTTGAACTGATGAACTATCCTTCAAAAATGGTGTATTCAAAAACTTGAACTGATGAACTCTCCCTCAAAACTGGAGTACTCTAAGACTTGAACTGATGAAACTATCCTTCAAAAATCAAAGACTTGAACTGATAAACTATCCTTCAAATATGGAGCACTTAAAGACCTGAGCTGATGAACTATGCTTCAGAAATTATGTACTCAAAGATTTCAGCTGATGAACTATTCTTAAAATAATGTGTACTCAAAGACTGTTCTTCTGATGAACTACCCTTCAAAAATGGACTATTCAAAGACTAGCTGTTGAACCATCCTTCAAATATTGTATATTCAAAGACTTGAACTGATGAACTATCCTTCAAAAATGAAGTACTTAAATAGTTGAACTGATTAACTATTCTACAAAAATGGAGTGCTCAAAGACTTGAGCTAATGAACTATCCTTCAAATATGGAGTACTCTAAGACTTGAACTTATGAACTGTCCTTCAAAACTGATGTATTCAAAGACGTGAACTGATGCACTGTCCTTCAAAAATGGAGTGCTCACATTGTTGATCTGATAAAGTATCCCTCATCAATGGTGTATTCAGACTTATGATGTGATGAACTATCAATAGAGGAGGGCCACTGCTCTCTTTATCCTATCCTCAAGTGGCTTTAACTGAGAGAAGTTGGAATTTAATTTTGTTGTGAACATTGACATTTTACCCATTTATATCTTTAGCAGTTTCGCTCAGCCCCCTAAAAATTTTAAAATATCCGTAAACTAGATTGTATTGCAATATATGCTGGTATGTAAGCAGCATTTGACCAGTTGTACCAGTACGAAAACCCTATTTGACCAACTTTGTTTGGCTAGATTTGTGCAAATCATGAAGGGAAACAACCAGCGTGACATTATATATTTATATTGTCGGATATTCGAAAGGAGAATGTGGAAAATATATTTAAATGTTATTGTAAGAAAATGCATTTTTTGGCTTCTCCGGAGGTCACATCTAAGCAGTTGTGTGAAGAGAAGCGTGAAAAGATTTTGCATGTGCTTACTACTTCTGAAGCCTCTGCATTCTGTAATAAGGTATGTCCAATCCTGCATATTTTTAAGTTTGTTGTAGTATTTTTTCTGCATTTATCATTAGAATGAATTCTCTCTCCTTTGGTTTTCACATAGAGAGGAATGGTCTAAACTAAAGCAAGAATCTTATGCTTTGAAAAAGAAAAAGGCTGAGATAATGAACCCAGATTGTTTTTACCTCATTTGCAATACCAAATAATTTTTACATAATACACACTACTTTGCTTCCGAAGAACAAATTTCCACAGTAGAATAGAAAATATAAAAAAAAGAAGTCTATATTAAGATTGTTATTCTGGAATAATCTTAGAACTAAAAAACTGTGATATAATGTAACACAGGGAGTTTCATTCATAGCTGGAATATCAGACATTTTTTATTATGCATACTGCTTTGCCATCTTGGAACAAGTTTTGACAGTGGAGTTGCATTTATATAAAAATACCATGTTTTTTTAATATATGCACTCTTGTCTCTGTGGGACAAGTCTTCACAGTCAAGGTTGAAAACGTAAAAGAGAATTTCCAGATATATTATTAAAATATGCACTGCTTTGCCTCTGTGGGACAAGTTTTCACAGTAGAGTTAAAAATATATAAAAATGCACCAAATATTTTTATTCAATATACGCATTGCTTTGCCTCTGTGGGGCAAGTTTCCATAAGAGAGTAGAAAAAAAAAATATACAAAATATTTTGAAAATATGTACTGCTTTGCTTCTGTGGAACAAGTTTCCATAATAGAGTAGAAAATATTAAAATGAAATTTATGAGACTGTTGTTCTGTAAGGTAAAAGTGAAAAGTTGAGTACATCATAAATCTTTGCAATAAATAAATGAAATATATGAAACATGAAATAGGAATATTGTTTTTTTTTTCATTCATACTGATGACCTTTTCGAGTGGGGATGATACAGCTAGTTAATTATTTTGTTAATACTTACATGCATATACATGGCCTCATGCTCCCTTGTAATGGGGTGGCCTAGCCAAGAAACACTCATTCACCACAATCCACACATACCTCAGCTATTCCTCTTAGCATCTTGAAAGATTGTCACATTTCCCCTCCTACCATCCTGTTTGGGTCATCCACAAGGTAGGCGGGAAAGATATTTTTCAGTCAGGCCCAACAGCTTCAGCTGGTTTGTTCCTACTGGTTCATCACATGGTAACTCCCCTCACACCCGTCCATCACGGATTGCTGAGCTAGCAGGTACAAGAATGCCCTTGCATGCTCTCTTCCTTGCTCCACTGACATGCCACGTGCATCCACTTAGTAGTAATAGTTGCATCACTAATGATAACAGTAAGACTCTCTCTCTCTCTCTCTCTCTCTCTCTCCTCTCTCTCTCTCTCTCTCTCTCTCCTCTCTCTCTCTCTCTCTCTCTCTCTCTCTCTCTCTCTCTTAAATATATAGCAGTCACATTGTAATACAGGCTTATTGAAACATTTCATAAATATACAACACATCAATGCACAATCACTTTTGGGTAATTTCGACAATATTGAACTTTTGATCAGAGAAAATAACGTAGATATAATGTGTGTTTGTGAAACTTGCTCCTATCTAATATGCAGTCTGGTTTTGTTGCTATACCTGAGTATTCTTTTTATCGATTTGATGGCGGTAGGGGTGGGGGTGTATGTAAGATATCATCTAACGGTCTCCCTATTAAAGACCCCTGAAGTCGAGCGACCTCCTCATCTCGAAGACATTTGGTTGACTGTTCAGAGTTGGAAATTCCCTTCCTTCATCCTGGGATGTGTATATAGACACCCTCATGCACTCAACGACACCTTTGATTACATCTCCGAGGTATTTCGGTCTGTCTGTTTGAGGAGCAAACCTCTCATTATTATAGGCGACTTCAATGACAATCTTTTTCTTCCTAATAATAAAATAGAGAAATTAATTCAATCCCTCCACTTAAATCAGCTTGTGAATAAAGCAACCCGTATCACCGCTAATTCCTCCAGCCTAATTGATCTTATAATTACCAATACACCTAGTTTTATAGTTCACCACGATGTCTTACCTTGTCCTGTGGGAGACCACGAGCTTCTAATAGCTACAGTTAATTTCAGGAAAGAAAAGAGAACGCCAATTGTTAAAACTTTCCGCTCTCTTGAGAATTATTCTCAAAATTGTTTTTGTGACATTCTTCTTAATGAATACAGCATTTTAAATTCAATACTAACTACAGATTGTGTAAATTACCAAGTTTCTACTTTTACTGATGTTTTTTCGAGATGTTTAAATGAATGTGCCCCTCTTACAACCAAAGTCATGACACGCCCTCCTGCCCCGTGGATTGACTCTCAGTTAAAAGAGCAAATGAAAAGAAGAGATGACCTCCTAAGGCAATTTAAATCTGATAGACAAAACTCCGAGATGGAAAGAGCGTATAGAAGAGAAAGAAACCTTACTAAAACAATGTTGTCTGAAAAGAAGAAAAATAATTTCAGGGAAGAATTTTCCAAGTATAGGGGAAATATCAAAGGAACTTGGAATGTTATAAAAAGAATAATTCCTGCAAATAAGGAAATCTTAGAAAATTCTGACCTTCTCAGTGATAATGTGGAAAAGCGAGTGAATGATTTTAATCAGTATTTTGCTAAAATAGGTAAGTCCACATATGAAAAGTCCCAAGATAATAATGACTTGATTATTAATCAACCACATAATTGCCATTCTCCAGCTGAAAGAAATATTATCAATAATTTTAGACCGCACCCAATCGATTTAGTCACACTTATTCATATCATAAAGAACTTCAAACCAACGAACTCTTGTGGTTCCGATGGGATACAACTTCGCTTCCTAATTGACTCATTGCCAGTTACAGTTTTTCATTTTAGTCATTGTTAATACATCCATTGTTACAGGCATTTATCCTAACCTCTGGAAGCATCCCTATATCATCCCCGTTTTTAAGAGTGGAGATACTAATAATGTTGAAAATTATAGGCCAATCTCTCTTCTCAGCATTCTGTCTAAAATACTTGAGAAGGTAGTTGCCACCCAGTTAATAAATTTCCTTGAATCAAATTGTCTATTATGTGAAGAACAACACGGTTTTCGGCCTAAACTTTCGACCGAGACGGCCCTACTTAAAATTACTGATAAAATTTATAGTAATATTGAAAATAAGAAAATATCACTTTTATTATTGTTAGATTTGTCTAAAGCATTTGACAGTGTACACCATCAAATGCTAATGAGAAAACTTTCCAAAGTTTATGTTGACTCATTTTGGTTCGAAAATTATCTGAAAGATCGAATTCAATCAGTTCGAATGGGCTTGACTCTCTCTTCTTCATTAGATATCAGTTTTGGCGTTCCTCAGGGTTCAATTTTGGGTCCTCTGCTTTTCCTAATATATGTTAATGATTTACCTCAATTTATAAGAGATTGCCTACTTGTTATGTATGCTGATGACACCCAGATTATGCTTACTGGTGACATTGATAGAATTCCTGAAATCTTAAAAAGGGCTGAAGATATATTAAACTGTGCCAAAAGTTATTTTAACAGTAATGGTCTTTTACTGAACGAAAATAAAACTAAATTCGTTATTTTTGGATCAAATCAGTACCTGTCCCGCATTCCTGAGAACATCAGTATAAATTTCAACAATGTTTCGCTCTTCCCATCTAATAAGGTTAAAAATCTAGGAGTTATTATGGACAGTACCATGACATTTAATTTTCATATCGATGAACTACATAAAAAAGTGAACGGGACCCTTATTTACTTGAACAGAGTCTATTAAAGATTCGAGCCTGATTGTAGGGTAATTGTAGTACAAACATTGATTTTAAGTATTCTCAACTACTGTCTGAGTGTTGGGGTTCCACGACTAAGACCCAGATGTTACGAGTGAAAAGGCTCCAGAATTTTGCTGCAAGAGTTGCCATAGGGGGGGGTGCATAAATATAATTACGTGACTCCCCTCTTTGAGAGATTGGGTTGGCTAAGGATGGACATGAAGTTCATATATAATATCTGTCTTTTAGTTTTTAAAATAAATCATGGAATATTACCGGAATGGCTCTTCTCATTGCCAACAGTTAATCAAGTGCGTATCAATAACGTCAACACCAGATATCAGAATTCTTTTTACGTGCCCAGAACTTCCACTGATATTGGGGCAAGAGCCTTAAATGTAATGGGCCCGAGACTTTGGAACTCTTTACCCGCAAACTTAAGAAGCTGCCAAACATTACCCTCATTTAAATCTCATCTTGTAAATCACCTACTTAATAAGTGATTTTAGTCTCATTATTATCCTCCCATTGGGTAGACGAAGTGTACGTATGTTTATTTTAATGTGTAAATATTTTGATTATGTGCTTTGCAAATTTCATTTGTTTCATTTTGACATTTTACATTTGTAATTTGTAATTAGATTAATTATCATGTAATAGCCATCTTTGATGGAATAAAGTTTTTGACTGACTCTCTCTCTCTCTCTCTCTCTCTCTCTCTCTCTCTCTCTCTCTCTCTCTCTCTCTCTCTCTCTCTCTCTCTCTCTCTCTCTCTCTCTCTCTCTCCTCTCTCTCTCTCTCACTTCAAAGATTTTCCCATAGAATATCACTCCCTGACTAATGTCAGCATTACTGATGTGTGTGTAAAAGGAATGTGCTCGTGTCAATTTAATGTTGAATCAGCCATTATGTCAGGGTCTCTCCAGTGAAACTGATGATTGCGACAAAATAATAATAAATTTTTTTTACATAATTTTATATCCCCGGTGATGATAGGGTGAACACATCCATAATAAAAAGAGGCCAGATAGAAAGGTCTTTTTTTATTATTATTATTTGCCCTCACTGACCCTGATAGTTGGTAAGGGGCAAGAATATTCAGTTTATCATTCTCTTATCCCTTTTAGTTAGGTCTTCCGATTGGTAGGGAATGCAAGGTTAGTATCCCTCTCCCCATCACTTGTGATGTCCCTTTCAGTTCCCTCTTACGATACGCCGGGAAGTTTAATATTTTGTTTTATGTTTTGTGTGTCCCTGTTAATCCTCGTTATGGAGGTGGATACAATTTGGAGCTGGGGAATTAAGGCTTGATGCCATTCCTAACACCCTACAGGTGGGTTCGATCATGGGTCTGTCACTTTCAGAGTCAAGTAGTCTAACCACTATGCTAATGCGTTCCCTACTCTGGGAATAAAAGGGTCAAATTTTTAGCTCTTATTATTTCCTTTTCTACCTGATTACTCAGCCATTACGTGGAGATCACTGGGTCCACGTGATTGGAGAGGGGGATTGGGAACTAGATGTTTGATAGGTATATGATCCGGCTTTAGTGTTATCACTTTCCCTTGCCTCTGCCTTTCATTAGAGACATTTAATCTTTAGTTATTTGATTCTTTTACCATGTGTCACATGTAGTCCCCATTCGATAAGGGAGGATGGACGCAGACATGTTGGATCCGGGGAATTTAAATTGGATGCCCTTTCCTAACGCCTCGCAGTGGGATCAAACCCGGACTCGTCACTTCCTGAGTCGTGAGCTATACGACTAAGGTATCGCTGCAAACTGCGAATTTATTTAATTCTGTTATTTTTATTATTTCTTTCTTTGTGTTGCAATAGCAGCTTCTGGACCTGTCAGTGCGCTGGACCCGAGTTTGGTCCTGGCCTAGTGTTGAATTAGATTTCACTTTCTCATGTCGTCACTAATTAAATTGGGCATTTAATTGAGGGTGCCGGTGATTTCCTATAGGTCTACTTAATTATGTAGCCATTTGTCCGGAGATCACTGGGTCTGCGTGATTGGAGGGAGGGCTTGGGCCCCAGATCTGTGGTAGGTATATAGTCGGGCTCTAGTCCTATCACTATCCCTTGTCTCTGCCTTTCATTGAAGTTCTGTAACCTTTAGTCCTTCTGCCAGCTTAGGCTGTGAAGACATGGAATTCTTTTTTAATTTAATGATTACAACAACTATTATTATTATTATTAGTAGTAGCAGTAGTAGAAGTAGTAATAGTAATAGCTTTAGTAGTAGTAGGAATAGCATTAGTAGTAGTAGTAATAGTAATAGCTTTAGTAGTAGTAGGAATAGCTTTAATAGTAGTAGTAGTAGAAGCAATATTATCATCAATTACATTAAATGACATAAAAGAGTATAGTGACTCCAGCAATAGCTGTATGATGGAGGAGAGAAGAGAGAGAGAGAGAGAGAGAAAGAGAATGATTAAAACAGAAACCAAAATAGTACCTCTCTCAGCATATCAACAGGTGTTTCGCTTGATTCCTTCCAGTTAAATAAGCAACTTTTGCTGCGGTCACACCAGTCACCAGTTAACACATTTCCCAGAGATTCTTTCTGGAAATGTTGCTAAGTGATTTGAGTGTCGTGGTTATTCATAAAAAAAATTAAGTATATCAGTAAATCTTTTCATCCATCTCTGCACTGGGTGTTTGGTGACAGTTTTCCAGTTATTTTATTTTAGGAATGTTTGTTTGCGTTTTATGAGTCTCTTAAACCCCGTCATGGGGGTGGACTCAGACATAGTGTGACTGGCGAATTAAGACTGGACACCCTTCCTAACGCTTCACAATTAGGTCAGTGACGAATCAGTCAAATCCCGAGTTGAGTATTCTCACCACTCGTTAACTGTGGTCCCTCGTTTTAAGAGACTATTAATGTTATGAGTTGAGCGTTCTCACCACTCGTTTAATGTGGTCCCTCGTTTTAAGAGACTATTCATGTTATGAGTTGAGTGTTCTCGCCACTCGTTTACTGTGGTCCCTCGTTTTAAGAGACTATTCATGTTATGAGTTGAGTGTTCTTACTACTCGTTTTAAGAGACTATTCATGTTATTTTTGCATAATGGCGCCATAATCCGCTAATTTTAGAGGTGGCCACAACCGACATAAATATTGAGACCCTGTTGCCTAATGACTTTAGATCTGTTTTCGCAGGACACGATAATCCACTGATACGAGCAGGGTGATCACTAGTGAAAAAAAAGGGAAGGATCGGGGCTTCATTATATTACGCACATCCTCACACCTACTCTCAGCTCTTCTTTGGCACTTAATAAACTAGGGAAGATTGGGTTGCCAGCCAACGCATCCCTATCCTTTTCATTTGGCTCTTGCGATAATTATTTTTTCAATATGAAGCTTAGAACTTTTTACTTTAACACTCCCTTCATTACATTAATCTTTTTTTTTCCTTTTTTATACTGACTTGTAATAGATTTTTACTGTCTTTTTAATATCGACACTCTGGTACAGTAGTAGCGACTGGGGCTGGTAATATACTAGCCCCAGGTTCGATCCTGGATTAGAATTGGAATATCTTTCACTATCTTATGTCTTTACTGATTAAATTGAGCATTGAATATTGGGGTCTGTGATTTCCTATAGGTCTACATGATTATTCAGCCATTGCCTGGCGATCACTGGGTCCACGTGATTGGAAAGGGGGCTAGGGCCCTGGCTGTATGGCAGGCATAAGTCGAGCTTTATTGTTTTCACTGTCCCTTGCCTCTGTGTTTCATTAGAGACGATTAACCTTTAAACATTATTGCTTTTTCCTGTTGTAGACTAAATATTTTCATTTGTTTTCACTTTTAACCACAATTTCCCATTTTCTCTCACATGTAAGCAGTTTACTCTCTCTCTCTCTCTCTCTCTCTCTCTCTCTCTCTCTCTCTCTCTCTCTCTCTCTCTCTCTCTCTCTCTCTCTCTTCTCTCTTCTTCCTTAAACCTTTGACCTCATTTTAAATTAATATTGTTTATTTCTATCTTTTCGTCCTGAGTCTATTTTATTTATTTTAGATTCAAGCTTTTTGTCTTTATTTCATCCGGAATATTTTTTTTACTTTACATTAGATTCAAGCTTCTTACATTTCTCTCCTTTTAGTATTTTTTCTTTAGTTTTACTTCAAGCTTTTTGCCTTTCTGTATAGTCTTAAGTTTTTTCATTATTATGATTCAAGCTGTTAACTTTTCTCTCCTTTTATCATAAAGGTTTTGTCATTATTTTAGATTCAAGTTATTAACTCCCCTCTCCTATTATCATCAAGCTTTCGTCTATATTTTAGATTCAAGCTTTTTACTTCCCTCGTCTTTCGTCATCAAGTTTTTGTCTTTATTTTTGATTCAAGCTCTTTACTCCCCTCTCCTTTTATCATTAAGTTTCAGTCCTTATTTTAGATTCAAGCTTTTTACTCCTTTCTCCTTATATCATTATGTTAAGTTTCTGTCTTTATTTTAGATTCAAGCTTTTTACTCCCCTCTCTTTTATCACTAAGGTTCTGTTTTTATTTTAGATTCAAGCTTTTTACTCCCCTCTCCTTTTATCATTAAGTTTCTGTCTTTATATTAGATTTAAGCTTTTTACTCCTTTCTCCTTTTATCATAAAGTTTCTGTCTTTATTGTAGACTCAAGCTTTTAATCTTCTCTCCTTTTATCATTAAGTTTCTGTCTTTATTTTAGATTCAAGCTTTTTACTCTCCTCTCCTTTTATCATTAAGGTTCTGTCTTTATTTTAGATTCAAGCTTTTTACTCCCCTCTCCTTTTATCATTAAGTCTCTGTCTTTATATTAGATTCAAGCTTTTTACTCCTTTCTCCTTTTATCATAAAGTTTCTGTCTTTATTGTAGATTCAAGCTTTTTACTCCTTTCTCCTTTTATCATAAAGTTTCTGTCATTATTGTAGATTCAAGCTTTTAATCTTCTCTCCTTTCATCATTAAGGTTCTGTCTTTATTGTAGATTCAAGCTTTTTACTCCCCTCCCCTTTTATCATTAAGTTTCCGTCTTTATTTTATATTCAAGGTCTTTACTCCTTTCTCCTTTTATCATTTAAGTTTCTGTTTGTATTTTAGATTCAAGCTTTTTACTCCTCTCCCCTATTATCATTAAGTTTTTGTCTTTATTTTAGATTCAAGCTTTTTACTCCTCTCCCCTATTATCATTAAGTTTTTGTCTTTATTTTAGATTCAAGCTTTTTACTCCTCTCCCCTATTATCATTAAGTTTCTGTCTTTATTTTAGATTCAAGCTTTTTACTCCTCTCCCCTATTATCATTAAGTTTCTGTCTTTATTTTAGATTCAAGCTTTTTACTCCTCTCCCCTATTATCATTAAGTTTCTGTCTTTATTTTAGATTCAAGCTTTTTAGTCCTATTTCTTTTTATCATTAGTTTTCTGTCTTTATTTTAGATTCAAGCTTTTTACTCCTCTCTCCTTTTATCATCAAGTTTTTGTCTTTATTTTATATTCAAGCATTTTCGCGTTTTTCTCCTTTTATCATCAAGCTTTTGTCTTTCTTTTACCTTCAAGCTTTTTCACCTTTATATCTCCATTCATCCTCCAGTTTATTTCTTTTTACTATATATTGAATTAACACTTTAGTTTTATCTTATTTTCTGGGTACTGCGGGACATTAGGTTTGGCATCTAGCATTATTCCCAATCACTCTTTGTGTCCACCCCCATAACGGGGATTAATAGCTATACATAATGCTTCTCTCTTATCATTTACAGTAATTATACGTAAATGGTACATATAATAATGCCCTATGAATATCTATGGATATTCTATGTATAGTTGGGTTATATCCTAATGAAGAACATCTATGTATCAAGCTTACAATTTCAAGCTTTCTGCTATGTCACCCTTTACTGTGAGGTTTTCGTGTTTATATCGTAAATTCAAGCATTTTTACATCCTTTTTTCTTAGCTTCAAGCTTATCAAGCTTTTATAAATTTGCTTTTAATCTTCCCAGCTCAAGCTTATGAAGCTTTATTAAGTCTTGTTAAAAGCTCTTTTTTTCTTCCTAAGCAGAAATTTATGAAGCTATTATATGTTCTATTTTCTTTCTAGTCTCAAGCTTATCAAACTTATATATATATCATTTCCTTCCTAGCCTCAAGTTTATCAAACTTATATAATTTTTTTTCTGTATAACCTCAAGCTTATCAATGTTTTATACATCTTTTTTCTAGTCTCAAGCTTATCAAGCTTTTATGAATGTTTTCTTCCTAGCCTCAAGCTTATCAAAGGCTTTTATACATCTTTTTTTCTTCCTAGCCTCAAGCCTATCAACTTTCATTACATCTTTTTTTCTTCCTAGTCTCAATCTTATTAAGATGTTATACATTTTTTTTTCAGCCTCGAGCTTAAGTATTTTTTTTAATACTTTATAGGCTCAAGCTTTTATATATATATATATATATATATATATATATATATATATATATATATATATATATATATAATATATATATATATATATATATATATATATATATATATTATATTTTTTCATAGCTTCAAGCTTATCAAGGTTTTATACATATTATTTTTAATCTTCGTAGCCTCAAGCTTTCTTAATTCTTTTTTATTCTTAATAGTCTCAAGCTTATAAAAGTTTTATGCATCTTTTTGTTTAATCTTCCTAGCCTCGAGCTTTTATACATCTTTTTTAGTCTCCTTAGCCTAAAGCTTTTATACAAGCTTATTTTGATGGTATGCATATTTTAATTTCAAGCATATTTTAATATCAGGCTTATTTCAAGTGTATTCTTAATATCATACGTTATGCTTTCTCTGCTTCAAGCTTCAGGTATTTTTTTTTTCACTTAACCTAAAGATCTTTATATCAATGAAAATGTGAGAAAGCTTTATCCTCTCTCTCTCTCTCTCTCTCTCTCTCTCTCTCTCTCTCTCTCTCTCTCTCTCTCTCTCTCTCTCTCTCTCTCTCTCTCCCTCTCTCTCTCTCTCTCTCTCTCTCTCTCTCTCTCTCTCTCAACTAGCAAAACAGAAGAAAACTTGAAAAGAGGGGGGCAAAAGAGCCGCCCAGGAGTCTTAAACATGGGATTAATAGATAACAATCTTAAATGCCCGCCGCGGTTAGTCAGTAATCCCCACAAACAGTGTTTTATTTAATAGGGTTTTCCTTCCATATATATATTA
Source organism: Halocaridina rubra (assembly GCA_037179515.1). NCBI lineage: Eukaryota > Metazoa > Arthropoda > Malacostraca > Decapoda > Atyidae > Halocaridina > Halocaridina rubra. The sequence continues at coordinate 39,339 of JAXCGZ010008052.1, forward strand.
TTATATATATATAATATTATATATATATATATATATATATATATATATATATATATATATATATATATATATATGAGTGTGTGTGTGTGAACATATTTTTAATAATATATACAGTGAATTTTGAAGGAAATATAAAGGTTTGATCATGTGATCTTCACCAGTGGACTGTACAAGGGAACAATTATCCCTACTAGCCCTAAGCAGGGATATCCTATTTAGTAGCCTCCTACGACCCTGTATAAGGGGGGAATAAATCTCTCCCCCCCAACTGGGAGACCAATTCCCGGAAATCAGCGTTACCAGCTCGTTGTATAACCTCCGTTTTACAATCTTATGTAATACTCAGCAAATGCTGACCGACTTATGACAAATGTTTGAAACATCACTTGCTGATCATTCTCTCTCTCTCTCTCTCTCTCTCTCTCTCTCTCTCTCTCTCTCTCTCTCTCTCTCTCTCTCTCTCTCTCTCTCTCTCTCTCTCTCTCTCTCCTCTCTCTCTCTCTCTCTCTCTCATGACACCTTTTCCATTACATAAATTAGCTTTCTTATGATTTACAATTTAATAGCGTTTTAGCACGCAAAATATGTTTATGTGTAATAATAGTAATAATAATAATAGTAGTAATAATAATAATAATAATAATAATAATAACAATAATAATAATAATAATAATAATAATAATAATAATAATAATAATAATACTGATAATAATAATAATAATAGTAATAATAATAATAATAAATATTATAATAATAATAATAATAATAATAATAATAATAATAATAATAATAATAATGATAATAATAATGATAATTATATTAATAACAGTGATAAAGAGAATAATGATAATATATATATGATGATAATAAGAATAATAATTTGAAATTGTTAAAAACATATATTATCAACGTACATATATGCGTATTTACATATATAAATACTTGCGTACATAAAAGCATACATGCATAGCTACATATACACATAAGTGAACACACAGACATTTATATACACACACACATACACATATAACATATATATATATATATACAGTATATATATAATATATTATATATATATATATATATATATATATATATATATATATATATATATATATATATATATATATATATATATATATATATATATATATATATATATACATACATACTTCTTTGGCCTTCACTACTTCTTATTCTTACTTCATGTATAAAATGCAATAATATTGTACATGGTCGAATGTTATAAAGTTAGGATAATTATATTCAAGATGTAGAAATTGTATTAGTTTTTCCTGCAGAGTTTGCATTGTTTTTTATTCGATTTGAGTATAGATTTTGGTGGTCTGGTTTTATGTAATAATAATAAAAAATAATGATAATAGTAATGATACTAATAATAATATTAATAATAATAATGATAATAATTTCTTTACGTTTTATGTGTCACTATTAGTCCTCTTTTCGGGGGGGACACAGATGGATTTGACATGAGGAATTAAGGCTGCATGCCCTTCCCAGTAATTATAATAATAAGAATGAAAATAATAATTGTAATAATAATAATAATAATAATAATAATAATAATAATGATATTGAAAATAAATTTATTATTATTATTATTATTATTATTATTATTATTATTATTATTATTATTATTATTCTGGTATGATGATAACTATTGTAATTGCAGTGGTAGTGGTAAAATAAAAGCAGATGTAATAATAATAATAATAATAATAATAATGTAATTGCTAGCGAAGATTCCTGTTGCAAATGAAATCTGGCTACGAAATACCGTAGACTTTTAATCTAACCTTCAACTGTCTTCTCAAATCGTAAGAAATATATATATATATATATATATATATATATATATATATATATATATATATATATATATATATATATATATATATATATATATATATATATATATATATATATATATATATACTGTATTGGCGTACAGTATATGTATTTATTTATTTATTTACACCTGTAATGGGGATTCGAACCTAGGTCCTGTAGAACACGAGTTCATAGATTATAGCGCTCTAGGAAGTGTAAGGAAGTCATTATTATTATTATTATTATTATTATTATTATTATTATTATTATTATTATTAATATTATTATTCTTCGTCTACATCTTTTCCCACTTTTATGTGGGGTCGATATTTCTGACCAGTTTTCGTTATCTGTACTGGCCATATTTTGGTTTTGGCAAAATTTTTATGGCCGGATGCCTTTCCTGACGCCAACCCTCCCCATCTACCCGGGCTTGGGACCGGCACCAAGTTGAGGCTGGCTTGCCCCCCTCAGTGGCTGGGTTTATTATTATTATTATAATTTCTTGTCTATGCTGAATACGTCGATAATTATGTTGCAATTAGCATAATGGTTCAAAAATTAGAAAAATAAAAAGTAACAAAATAACATATATAAAATTTCTTTTTTTCTTGTAAAAGAGAAAATGAAGAAAGAAATTATTTTTTTTCTCAGTTGATTACAGGGTCACAAAGTGCGTGCAAAATGGGTTACTGATTGCGTACATAATGGTTGTTAATGGGGCATGAAATTGATGTCTTGGAATTATTGAAATCTGGCGATATTAAGTTATTTGAAATGGGTGTTGCTTTGCACTGAAAAATGGGAGTAAAGTATAGTTAAAATGGGGTACAATATGTATAAGAAATGAGAAATTATTTTAAATAGCAGTGGGGTTGAGAGTTACATAGAACACGGGGATAATTATGTATAGAAAATGGGTTTTGATAAGTATAGCAGAGGAGGAATAAACATAAACAGATAGAAGGTTGTGATTTACATGGAAAATGGGGGATTATTATTCACACAAAAAACTTGGTATGGTTCGAACTGAAATTGGGGCTTAATTGTACATATGAAATGGGGTTATGACAGGTATAGAAAGCGAAGAGGCAGTAAATATAAAAATTAGCTTAATATTTTTATAGAAAACGGAAATAAACATAGAAAATGGGTTTTGATTCAAACAGAAGCCGGGAGGAAAGTGTTCATAAAATAGGTAGTGACTTTTATAGAAAATGGAGGAAAATATGCTTAAAAAATGGGTTGAATTTGTATAGGTATAAAGAGTGCAGAATTACATAAAAATGGGTTAGATAATGAACAGACAAT
>JAXCGZ010008052.1:50000-55000 GCA_037179515.1 Halocaridina rubra
CGTATAATTGTAGCATAGCTTTTTATTTGCGTTTTTGCTCGTAAAATTCGTATAGTACGAAACTGTCTATTGTATTTGCTTATGTCTGACTGTATATACACATATTTTGCGTATATTCTTGTTTTTGCGTATAATATGAACGCAATTGTATATTTGCTCATTTGTGGAAAGCTTTCGAATTTTCAAAAATTGAGTATAATACTGAAATATCTGACTGAATTTGCGTATTTATAACCGTATTTATATGGGTATATCTTTTGTTATATCTTGGTATATCTGCAGTGCATATCTGCGTAATTTACGTATATGCACACACACATATGTGCGGATGTCGGTTTCTTCATATGCGTATTTTTTTTATTATTATTATTCTGTATTTGAGTTGACTCGTATAAGAATATTAAATACGCCAATATAAATACGTTGATGTTACAAAATAAGATTAAAATAAATACATAAATAGAAATAGAAAATAAATGCGTATATAAACAGGAAACGTGCACTGCAGCATGGACACAGACACATACACGCACGCGCGTGCACACACGCACGCACAAGCAGCATATTAATTATTAAAACCAACGTCATGTTTTTGCGAAAATATTTTTTATCGTATTAAATGGAGTCTGGAGATTACTAAAAATAATAATAATAATGATAATAATGATAATAATAATAATGATAATAATGATAATAATAATAATAATAATAGTAATAATAATAATAATGATATTATTATTATTATTATTATTATTATTATTATTATTATTATTATTATTATTATAATTATTATTATTATTATTATTATTATTATTATCATTATTATTATTATTATTATCTCAATATCTCTGTCTCCTTGTTTATCCAATTTTCCCATCTTCCCTTTCTACATGATTTTCGGGATTCTCTCGCCCTCACTTTATCTCCAACTTTTGCAGTTGGGGGTCACACTCGCCAACAGTCTCCAGTTTTCATTTATTTGTTTTTTTATTTATTTATTTATTTGTGTGTTTGTTTCTTTGATATTAGCCTGGATGAAGTCGACCAATTTTAGTATTGCAATATATATGTAAATATTGTGTATATGTATGTGTATGTATGTATGTAGTAGTATGTATGTATGTATGTATGTATGTATGTATGTATGTATGTATGTATGTATGTGTAATCACCTAGTTGTGCTTACGGGAAAGAGCCCCAAGCTCGAAACTTCCCGTCTCCTGATCGGTTCCATTTTGTACTTTGTGATACTTATCATACTTGTCCTTAAAACTATGGATTGAGTTATCATTAACTATCTCCTCGCTTAGCCAATTCCAATTCTCAACTAAAAAAATGTACTCCCTTATTTCCTGCAAGGAAGTTTTCTACGCAGCTTCAAACTATGACTTCTAGTTGTAGTGGCAGCCATATCAAAATATCGATCCCTATCCGCTTTGTCATAACCATAAAGGAATTTAAAAACTGTCTCCATATCCCCACTCAATTTTTATATTCGAGTGATGGTAAGTCTAATTCCCTCAGCCTCTCATCGCAACTGAGATTGCGTATTTTTGGCACCAGTCTCGTACTATGTCTTTGAACTTTTCTCAGCTTAACTATGTGCTTTTTCAAGTGCGGATTCCAAAAGTGATCTGCATATTTAAGCTATGGCCTCACAAAGGTTACATAAATATTTCTGAACATTTCCTTGTCCATGTGCCTGAAGGCTACCCTTCTATTTGATAGAAAGCATATGCTGCCCTTACAATACCATTTATATGCTTTTCTGGAGACTAATCGGCCAGTATGTTTACTCCTAGATCTCTCTCATTCTCTGTCTCTTGAAGTTCTATTCCTGGCACCGAGTAGTCAAGCTTGGGTCTTCTTGCACTTGTACCCATTCTCATTACCTTATATTTAGAAGTATTGAATTTCATTAGCCACTTTTCTGACTACTCACCCAGACTATTTAGATCTTCCTGACGTTTTCTACCATTGTTCTCATTTCTTACCTTTTTCACAATCTTTGGATCATCTGCAGACATATTCATGAATAATTTTACAGACTCTGATAGGTCATTTACACAGACAAGGACCAAAAGTGGTTCTAAAACTGAACCCTGTGGAACTCCATTACTAACTCTTCTCCATTCAGACACTGAGTGTCTTACTCTAACCCTCTGTTCCCTTCCTTATAGTATGTTTCTATCCATTCCAAGATATTTCCACCTATTCTTGCCAAAGATTGCAGCTTCTTAATAAGTCTCCTATGTGGGACAGTGTCAAATGCTTTCTGGAAGTCTAGGAATATGCAATCTGCCCAGCCCTCTCTTTCCTGTAAGATTCGGCTTACCTCATCATAAAATTCTTATAAGTTTGTTACTGTTCATCTACCTTCTCTGAAACCATGTTGTGCGCGTGCGTGCATGCGTGTGTGTGTGTGTGTGTGTGTGTGTGTGTGTGTGTGTGTGTGTACATATATATATATATATATATATATATATATATATATATATATATATATATATATATATATATATATATATATATATGTATATATATATATATATATATATATATATATATATATGTATATATATATATATATATATATATATATATATATATATGTGTGTGTGTGTGTGTGTGTGTGTGTGTGTGTGTGTGTGTGTGTGTGTGTGTGTGTGTGTGTGTGTGTGCATCTGTGACAGTATAGCTCATTAATATAAATAATTTATATACTAGTTAATGTTTGAAAGTAAGTAAAAAGTTTTTATTAATAATTCAGACGTTCATATTGATATTTAATTACCAGAAAATTAATTTGAATATAATTAGGATTAAATGACCACAGTTTGTGATTGAAAATAGTGCATGCATGCGAACGTACACACATACAATATATATATATATATATATATATATATATATATATATATATATATATATATATATATATATATATATATATATATATATATAATATATATATATATATATATATATATATTATATATATATATATATATATATATATATATATATATATATATATATATATATATATATATATATATATAGTATATATATATATATATATATATATATATATATATATATATATATATATATATATATATATATATATATATATATATATATATATATATATATATATATGTGTGTGTGTGTGTGTGTGTGTGTGTGTGTGTGTGTGTGTGTGTGTGTGTGTGTGTGTATACTTACTTACCTAATTGTGTTTACGGGAAAGAACCCAAAGCTCGTATCTTCCCGTCTCCTCATCGGTTCCATTTTATACTTAGTGATACTTATCATACCTGTCCTTAAAACTATGGATTGAGATAGCATTAACTACCTCCTCGCTTAGCCAATTCCAATTATCAACTACTCTTACACTGAAAAAGTATTTCCTTACATCCTGCAAACAAGTTTTCTTACGGAGCTTCAAACTATGACCTCTAGTTTTAGAGCCTGCCATATCAAAATATCGATCCCTATCCACTCTATCATAACCATGAAGGAATTTAAAGACTATCACCATATCCCCCCTCAATCTTCTAGCTTCGAGTGATGTTAAGTCTAATTCCCTCAGCCTCTCATCATAACTGAGATTGCGTAGTTCTGGCACCAGTTTCGTGGCATGTCTTTAAACTTTTTCAAGCTTAGCTATGTGCTTTTTCAAGTGTGGATTCCAAAAGGGGGCTGCATATTCCAGTTTTGGCCTCACATAGGTTACATAAATATTTCTGAACATTTCCTTGTCCATGTGCCTGAAGGCAACCCTTACATTTGATAAGAATGCATATGCTGCCCTTATTATACCATTTATATGTATTTCTGGAGACAAATCTGCCAGTATGTTTACTCCTAGATCTCTCTCATTTTCAATCTCTTGAAGTTGTACTCCAGCCACCGAGTGGTCAAGCTTGGGCCTTCTTGCACTTGTACCCATTCTCATTACCTTACATTTAGAAGTATTGAATTTCATTAGCCACGTTTCTAACCACTCATGCAGATTATTTAGATCCTCCTGAAGTTCTCTACCATTGTTCTCGTTTCCAACTTTCTTCACAATCTTTGCATCATCTGCAAACATATTCATGAGTGAATTTACAGATCTGGTAGGTTATTTACATATACAAGGAACAAAAGTGGCCCTAAAACTGAACCCTTTGGAACTCCACTACTAACTCTTCTCCATTCAGACACTGAGTGTCTTACTCTAACCCTCTGTTCCCTTCCTTCTAAGTAAGTTTTTATCCATTCCAAAACATTTCCACCTATTCTAGCCATTGCTTGCAGCTTCCTAATGTCTCCCATGAGGTACAGTGTCAAACGGTTTCTGGAAGTCTAGGTATATGCAATCTGCCCAGCCCTCTCTTTCCTGTAAGATCCGGCTTACCTCATCATAAAATTCTAATAAGTTTGATACTGTTGATCTACCTTCTCTGAAGCCATGTTGCCTCACTGACAAAAAATTGAAGGATTCCAAGTGAAGAAAGATATGTTTCCTTAGTAGTTTCTCCATAACTTTGCAAACTATGCTGGTCAAGGAAACTGGTCTATAGTTCAGAGCCGTATCCCTCCTTCCCTTTTTGAAGATAGTTATCACATTTGCTTGTTTCCATCATCTTGGAATCTCCCCTGACTCCAGTGACTCTTTAAATATGATACTTAGTGCCACTGATATTGAGTTTGCGCATTTTTTAAGCACATGAGGGGATATGTCATCAGGACCTGTAGCTTTATGAACATCTAAATCCATCAGCGCTTTGCATACCTCTGTGGCTGTAAGGTTGATGTTCTCTAATACCGGCCCTTGAGCTTCTATCTCTGCAATCTGAGGGGGTGGGGTATTTTCTACTGTAAATACTGACTGAAACTCCTTGTTCAATTCTTTGCAAATCTCTTCATCCGTCTCAGTGATGCTTCCATCTGCTCTCTTTAGCCTTAAATCCTGTTCTTTTACCTTCAGTTTTCCTCTGATAAAGCTGTGG
>JAXCGZ010008053.1:0-10000 GCA_037179515.1 Halocaridina rubra
CGCCTACCATCGAAGATGACGATAGGGACATCCATGAGTATGTTTTGAAGTTTTCGTCCCATCTCAAAAAGGCTTGAAAAACTGCACAATTAGCCATAAAGAGTCACCAGCAGACTACCAAGCTTCTCTTTGACAAGCATGCCCGGTGTCCTGCCCTGACACCCAGAGATAGAGCTCTATTACTTCTTTAAACAGATACTCGCAAGCTAATGCTACGCTGGAAAGGACCGTACACTGTGGTACACCGGATGACCCCTGACAATTATGTGCTAAATGTTGATGGCAATAACCGGAAATACCAAATTAACCAGCTGAAGCTGCATTGTGAGGACGTGGAGGCCCACGGGGATCCTGTGCTGGCACTCTCAGCAACCCCCATAGATGCCCTCAGCATCAACAGAACCTCCGAGGCTGCAGCAACACAGGTGCTCCATTATAGCCACCCCTTACTTCCTATATTGTAATACCCCACCCTTGCAGTGGAGACAGACTTATGGTAGTAGAGTTTTTTCGAAGAAGCCCCTCTGGCTGCAGCCACCACCCTCGAATTGAAGACATAAGCTTAGCTTTTGATGATGGTAAGGATCCTGCCATTCCCACACACCGAAAGGAAAGTGTGAGTTGCATTATTAACTCCAGACTGCAACCGAGTCAGCGGGAACAACTGAACAAGCTATTAGAGGAAGATGAGAACGTCTTCAACGACCTCCCAGGCATTACCGCTACCCTTGAGCATCAGGTCAGAATGACTGACCCAGAGCCATTTCGGCATTCCTATGGCCTTCCCTACCAGCTGTCCGTACGGCTGAAGGAAGATCTTGACACTTGGGTTCGTCTTGGAACAGTTGAAAAGAGCATTTCGCCTTGGTGTTTGCCGTTACTGGCAGTGCGTAAGCGAGATGGCAGTCACAGGTTCTGCCTTGACTGTTGTGAGCTTAACTCTCGTACCATTTTTGATGGACAGCCCATTGCTGACACCGAGCATATTTTGTCGTTGCTCTCCCGAGCCCATTACCTGTCCAAATTGGATCTGGCCAGTGGTTTTTGGCAAGTCCCGCTGAGCGAGATTACCAAGCCTTCTAACAGCCTTTTCCACAAGATATGGTCTATACCAGTTCAGGCTCATGCCTTTTAGTATGGTGAATGCCCCTGGCTGCTTCAGCAGACTCATGAGGATAGTACTACAAGACCTCGACAATGTTTCATGCTTTATAGACGACATCCTGGTGCATTCTCAGGATTGGTCATCGCACCTCGAGATTTTTCGCAGAGTTCTCACTCGTATGAACTAGCATGGACTTCACTTAAAGCCTTCCAAATGTGAGATTGCTTTCACACAATTGCAGTATCTCGGCCACTTGTTCGGAGAAGGAGTTAAGTTCCTTTTACATGACAGGGTACAAGCCATTAAAGATATGGAGAAACCTGCTACTGTCACTCAACTGAGATCATTCCTGGGTAGTGTTGGCTACTACCAACAGTTCATTCCACACTTTAATACTATCACTGCCCCTTTGCCGCAAATGACCTCCTCAATGAAAGGTAAAACTTCCCCTGTCCAATGGACAGACGAAGCCGAGAGAGCATTTTTCAAGCTCCGAGAAGCATTGGCGGGTGAGCCAGTATTACAACTGGTAATCCCTGATTTTCCATTTATCTTGCAGACCGACGCCTCAGACGAAGGCCTGGGTGCCATGCTCTTGCAAGCCCGATCAGACAACTCAGCAGAAGTAGCTCCAGTGCGATATGCAAGCCGCAGGCTTTGCCCTGCAGAGCGAAATTACTCCACCGTGGAGAAGGAATATCTAGCTGCATATTGAGCAATAAAGAAATTTGAAGTCCATCTGTATGGCTGACATTTTACACTGAGAACCGACCACTGTCCTCTCCTATATTTACAGACTGCAGACAAGCTGAATCCTCGCCTGAAAAGTTGGGCACTCTACCTGAATCTCTTCAAGTTCACTGCCCAACATGTTGATGGAAAGGACAATAACCTCGTTGATCTACTAAGCTGACAGTCATTACCCTCAAATTAGGAAGCTGGTGCTGTTAGCCTCAATTTGACTAGTCGGTAAAGATTACTTCTCTTATGTTTTGTTTATTTTTATGTTTATCTTTTATGGCTTTAGTACTGTACTGTACTTGTTTATTTTAGCTCACAAACGTTATTCCTAATGGAAGACGAAGAAGATGAGGAATATTTCTTTGATTGTAGTTTTATATTTCCCTCTGTGGGACTCTGAAAGCCAGAACATGGCAGAAACTTTTAGTTTAGTGTTGAATAGCTGAAACTGTTTTAAATCCAGTCTCCACTGTTAATGATGACTTGGTTCAAATTTTTCATTTGCGTATACTGTATTTTTTTTATTGCCTTATTGCATGTGAAGAATTTTTAAACTTAAATATTGATATTCACTAATATCTAATTGTGATTTTAATTTTCTTGAAATTTGAATTTGATCACATTCCTTTTATGTTTTGCATGTCATTTAATGTTTTGTTTATAAGAATTGTTCACTTTTCCTAATAGTATGATATGTTCCAGTGGTGGATCCCATTCCTATTGTTCATTTGTTCTTTACCATGAGAACGATATCTCATCCCTCAAAATAACACTAAAGTCACCATAACTTCCTCTGTTCTTTTTTTGCCTTCTGTAGTAGAATTTTGCTAATTCAATATTCTCTAGAAAGGGCCTTTGTGACAGAGTGATTCGCTCAAAGTCACCAGAGGTTGTTAGATGCCTTATTAGTTAATTTAGTAACTTAGCTGTCATTTTTCTAACTAAAAATAATTCCCACTCCTTGCCTTTTGCAGATTATGATTATTTTCGATTTATATATTAGCTTATAGCTAATTTTAAATATATCTTATTTAATATTTTTGTACGTGTAGAAAGCATGATCCCGATATAAAGGCTGCCCCAAGCATGATCCCAATATAAAGGCTGCAACCTATTTCTGTTTTCCTACTGTTCCCTTTCTTCAGCGAGCCTATCAGATACGTTTTCTTTACAATTTTCTTATGATAAAATAGCTCTCGTTAATAACTTTTTTATATTATAAAAATTGTTCTTGCTGATAGTTTTGTTATAAATTTGACCTAGCTGTTACATCATTAGCCTGTCTATATACATTCCAGTAGCTTCTTTATTATCTGAATAGCTAAGTTCCGTCTCTTACAACGCAAAGAACGTTCTAGAGATTGTTTACCAGTAACCTAATTTTCCATAATTATTCTCGTTTTATTTTCTTTGCCTCCACTTGTTGCACCTAAAATACTGTCTCTCCCTTGCATCTCTGCCATAATTGCTTGCCAGGGACCACTACTAAAGTAGCCCTTAAATGATATAAGAGCCAGTTACTGCTCTGAAAATATATCCTACAGATGACGTCACCAGGAGGGACATTGAAGCATCCACATTTCGCAGCCAAACATCCCAGAGGCAAGATCTCGCCTCAGCAGTCAAGCTTATTTCAAACCTTATTTACGTGATGTCTTCACAGGAATTCATTTGACACAAACAAGGTGAGGGATAGTGTATGGTAAAGCTCGTTGGTCAAGCAAACTGGGATTGCGAGAATTAGTTACATTCATTACTGGTTAAATCCTACGAAAATTTTCTCAGATTCCATTCCCATACAAACGAACTTTTGTAGATTACCTAACTGGAATCTCACTTGCCAAACTTAATTCCATAAGCTGGAAATTAGAGCTGATATACATTGCTAAGTAGTTTCTTTCATTGAATGTGATAAACGAAAATCACATCCTCTGAAGATTGGCTATGAGCCCGTAAAAATCTATCCCTTCTCCTAACAAATTCTAATTTCATTTCACCCCTTTCCATCATCGTAAATAAAGTGTTTTATGTCAAAAACTCGTGAATAAAGATATTTGCTATATAAATTGCAAGTAATTTATCATTTAACTAAAGTGTTTTATGCTATAAACTGCAAATAATTAAAAGTTAATTTTACCCTATTGGCTTTGCAAATATTTCCTGTTAACCACAATTTAATGAATGCATACTGTATTTATCTTGCTGATTCTTTATATATTGGGGATAAATTTTTTTTAGTTATAAGTTGCAAATACTTCAAAAGGTGGTTTTACCCCTTTTTCATTGCTAATAGTTCTTGATAACCAAAAGTGAATGAATACTGTATTTATCTCGTAGATTCTTCCTCTATCGTAAATAGGGTGTTTTACCATATAAATTGCAAATAATTAATAAGCATTGCAACTATTGTGGTTGCCCACAATTTAGGGAATACATACAGTACTGTATTGTCCTGCTTATTCTTCATTTATTGTGAATAAATTGCTTTCCTTTAATACCAGCAAAGAATTAATGGTTTTGTATGCTCTTACGGTAGCATAAATATTTCTGGTTAGCTGTGACTAACCAATATATTTTCATGTAGAATTATATTGGAAACTCATTATATTTGTGCTCGTGCTTTCAGTTTCCCATTATTAATGGTGTGTCGTTTCTGTTTCTGCAATTGCAGTGTCCTCTATTCTACTCTTCCTGTGTGACAGAGAATCGTCGAGTTGAGGCTGAAGTCTTGGCATACATCTGTGGTGCCGGGAAACGAAATCGTGTTCACCACCTCCGGGATTCGAGGCAGCATTTCATAAAATTTAATTAAATAAATTAATTCAATTCTTTTAATGTCATTGCATTTCTAAAATTAAAAGAAAGTTGAATTCTCAGTTTCATTTAAATGAGTAGTGGTATACGGGTGGGGTGTTCAAGTGCAAATATCTGTCCTGTCTGTTTGTGAGCTCTTAACTGAGTTCAGTACTTTGAGTCCCCTCAGTAAAACAGAAACTTAGCAACTCTCCATTCCCACAGGCACTAGGCTCTTTTTTCCAAACTCCCTGCCAATGGCTTTAACCCTTCTTTCTGTAAGTGGTGTTCCACAGGCTTTGTTCTTTCACCTACACTGTTCCTTCTCTTCATCAATGATCTTCTACAATCCCCATCTTCCTCTCTTCTCCATGCCTTTGCTGATGATTCTACCCTTCACTTTACCTCTGCCATTTTTTCACAACCTTCATCTACTACTTGTAATCAGTCTTGTATTACTCTTTCTTCTAGTCTCAACTCTGATTTACAGAGATCATCTGAGTGGGGCACTTAAAATCTAGTTAAATTCCATGCCTCCAAAACACAGTTTCTGGCTATCTCTTTATCTTCTTCTCCTCCTGATAACCCTACTCTCTTTGCAACTAACAAAATTTACCCTATTTAGTCTATCAGCATATTAGGAATCCATATAGCCTCTAACTTGTCTTGGAGGAATCACATAATCCAAATTTCTATATCTTCATCCAAAAAATTAGGGTTTTGTTTCGTTTTCATAATTACTTTTCATCTTTACAGTTACTTAACATTTATATAGATCTTATCTGTCCCTGCTTAGAATCTTGCTCACACATCAGGGGTGCTTCTTCTTATACTTATCTCCTTGATATTAGTAATGATAATAATAAACCTTTATTTCCATTATACAATGGGTGTTCATCAGCCGGGGCAAACCCCAACCCCCCCCCCTGTGGTGCCCAACCACAGCAGTAACCTGCCAGGAAATAGCTTAAACTCTCGGTCTTGGACGGGAACCGATCTTTCGACCTCGTGAATGTGAAGCCAGCGCGTTACCACTGTACTAGCCAGCACGATAAGGATTAATCAAAGGCAGTCAGACTCATTAGTGATCCTTCTCTTGCTTCTAATCTGGATTCTCTCTCTCTCTCTTTGCCGTAAGGTATCTTCCCTTTCTCTTTTCTGTTGCTACTACTTCTATCGCTGCTCTCATGAGTTAGCAAGTTGCATCCTTCCCCCACTGTTGAGGCCGCGTAACACTCGCCAAGCGGCCTCATCTCACTGGTACTGTGTGGAGATTTGTAGCTAGCGGTTTGGTCGGTGCAACGACTGCTTCTTCCCATCTACCTCTAAACTCTGGAACTCTCTTCCTCCTTCTGTCTTTCCTAATTCTTATGACCTGTCATCCTTTAAAAAGCAGATCTATCATCAGCTCAGGGCCTAGTCCTCCATATTCCTGGGTTCTCTGTACTTTGACTGTTTTTTCTGTCTGTCATTTTCCTATGTGTGACATTGTCGCACCTCTGCCTTGCCCTTAATCTTTTTCTTTTCCTTCATCTTGGTATTTTCTCATGCCCGGGCCTTTATTAATGAAGTATGTATATATTTACACAGATTTTGTCTCAGAAAGATAATGTGGAGGTATAGTATGTGTACTATAATGATTTTGTCTTGGTCACGAAGTAGAATTGCAAAAATTTTCTTAATAAAGGAATATATCTATGGTGCATGGCATTACTTTATACCACTTTAATTTTACATTTTGAATTTATAAAGATGGCTGATTTTCCTAGTATATATATTTTCTGTTCAACAAATTAGTATATTTCATCCTTGGATATTCAGCAGTTCTTTTTATTTGAAGGATTACTAAATGAAGAGAACCCAAGAGCAGTATTTGAAGATGGACTTCCAAATGAAGCAGTTACAACAACAGTGACTAGAAGAGAGGTAGAGCGGGCAGTAAGGAAAATGAAAAATGGAAATGCAGCAGCACCTGATAAGATGCCAGTGGAGTTATGGAAGAGTCTTGGAAAGGAAGGCATAGATATCTTGTGGGACTTAATGCAAAAGATCTTTAGTCAGGAAAAGATGCCAGAGGAATGAAGAGGAAGCTTAATTGTCCCAATCTATAAAGGGAAGGGAGACATTCAGGAGTGTGGAAACTATAGAGGTATAAAGTTATTAAGTCATACTATGAATATATGGGAGAAGAGCATGGAGAGGAGACTCAGAGAGGTAACGACAATTGGTGATGAATAGTTTGGTTTCATGCCTGGGAGAGGGACAGTGGATGCCATATTTGCCTTGAAACAAATAATGGAAAAGCATTGGGAGAAACAGAAAGGACTGCTTAAGGTCTTTATTGACCTGGAAAAGGCATATGATCGAGTACCACGTCAAGAGGTGTGGAGGTGTATTAGAGAAAAAGGAGTCCCCGAGAAATATGTAAGAATCATCCAAGATATGTATGAGAGGGCAGAGGCAAATGTTAAGAGCAGTGTGGGCTTGACGAAAAGTCTCTCAGTAAATATTGGTCTGCATCAAGGGTCTGCTTTGAGTCCATATCTATTTGATCTGGTCTTGGATGTAGTAACCCAGGGTATTAGAGATCAGTCTCCGTGGTGTATGCTCTTTGCAGATGGTATTTTACTGTGTAGCAACAGACGAGAGGTAGTGGAAGAGAAGCTTGAGGAGTGGAGAAGAGTGATGGAGGATAGAGGACTGAAAAGCAGCAGGAAGAAGACAGAGTATTTGAGGTTGAGATATGATGAGGATGGGGACGTCAATTTGCAGGGTAAGGTGTTGAAAAGAGTTGAAAAGTTCAAGTATTTGGGATCAACAGTAGCAGAGGATGGTGACCAAGAGTCAGAAATAACCCACAGAATACAAGAGGGATGGAAGACCTGGAAGAAAGTGTCTGGGGGGCTGTGTGACAGGAGAATAGGGATTAAGCTGAGGGGTGAAGCGCATAAGACAGTTGTGAGACCTACAATGATGTATGGAGCAGAGACATGGGCAATAAAGAAGACACAAGAGAAAAAACTGGATGTGGTAGAGATGAGGATGTTGAGATGGATGTGTGGGGTGACAAGAAGAGATAAGATCAGAAACGAGGTAATTAGAGGTACCTCATTTGTTAGAGAAATATCAGATAAGATACACGAAAGTATACTAAGATGGTATGGTCATGTCGTTAGGAGGGATGAACAGTATGTTGGGAGGAGGGTGATGGAAATGGATATACAGGGTAGGAGAAGGAGAGGGAGACCAAAGCATAGGTGGATGGATTGCATCAATAACGACCTGATGTCTAAAGGTTTGTTGGGTAATGAGGTATGGGACAGAAACAAATGGAGAAAACTGGCCAGAAACATCTACCCTACATAAAAGTGGGAAAAGATGTAGACAAAGAAGAAGAAGAAAAAGAAGAAGGAGTAAGCACTGCCTTTTTAAAATCCAAGTAAGGGAAATTTTAGAAGGCTCAAAGTGCTGAAGACATCTTTGACATTATACGTCTGTGTAGGCTACTGCTGAGAAATCAGGATTTCGTGATGGCTACATCCTGGTAACACATTATCAAACTGCTGTAAAAAGAAAGGTAAGCTTTAATTCGTAATTTATTAAAAAACCGCTGTTTTCTCAGGAGTATTCTGTGCTATTCATTTTTACATGCATGATATTTTTGATAAAGCATGATAACAGCTGACAAAAAATAGGTCTAATATCATTTACTTGCATATATGTACATTACATGATTTGCTTCTCAAAATCAGTAATTACATATTTTAATGTACTATTTGAACTATCACTAATAATATACGGTGATACTGACGGGGATACAGCTCAATAAGATACTGCAAGAGCGAGAATGGGAAAAGTGCTGTATGTTCTATGCATGAGGAGCAGGCGGTAAAGCGGAACCAGATGGTGTGACGTCATGACTGATGTACCAAACCATCTCTCTCGGGGTTACGGTGGCATTCAGTCAGAATGCGTTCATTCCTAGTATAGCAGGTAAAAGCTGTAAGGTCTGTTTCCCTTTTAAGACCTTTTGTGTATAGTTGGTAGAACCTTGGCACAGTAATTATAACTCCCAGGCTCACGTCCCGGTCGGGGTAAAAATGACTTATATATATATATATATATATATATATATATATATATATATATATATATATATATATATATATATATATATATATATATATATATATATATATATATATATATATATATATATATAAATATATTTATATATATATATATATATATATATATATATATATTACCAAGATGAATATATACAATTAAAAATTCTTTGCCTGAAATAGTTACGGTATAACTCTCAAGATTTTCATTGATATACTTTCTGTGTACTGAGCACTTCTGCTAATGAATAAATTTCTTTTCTGTACTAAATTGTTCTTATACATTTATATTAACTTTATTACATTTTTTTTTTGCATTGTAATGATATTATCTGCTTTTATCTTTTTTATACCCTATGCTTCTAGGAGACTACTGTTTACTGAATTATATATATATATATATATATATATATATATATATATATATATATATATATATATATATATATATATATATATATATATATATATATATATATATACATGTCAGAATCCCACATATCTGGGGAGTGTCCAAATCAAAGCGCACACCCTGACTCTTCTCGAGAGGAAAATGCGAAATGGTAAAATTTCCAGGTTCCTTGCTTCACCACATGTAGACGACTTTTACGACACGTAAAGGATTAAGGAATGACAGTATCTTTGTCTCCCTTCCCAGGAGAGAGAAAAAACAGAGGATGCTCCTCACGGTGATAGAGCTCCCTACTGTCATCTGTGCTGAGATAGAATATGCATTTTTTTTTTTGTGCACTGCGCACCACTACAGACTATAACAACTCTCGAGCTCAGCAATTTATAGTTTTATATTAAGCACTACCACACTGTGGAAGGATCTGAAGTTTTCTTTAGTATACTGTACACATCTTCAGAATCATTATTTTATAAATGAAATAGCTACCCTAAGGCCTCAAGACATACAGTAATGCACTCTAGTGGAGTCTGTAGGAATTTTTCCGTTGTGTACTGTCCGTTTTTTCGGGAGTGTAAATTTTTGACTAAAGTAGTTGTAGTAATACTTTAAGATTGAATATAATGATTATTCTGAAGGTGTAATGATCCTTTGTGTATTTTTGCACTTCCATAGGACTGCTTATTTGACCTACCCATTTACCATACAATCATTAACATTAACGTTGATAAGCACACTATTTCTGTCATAAGAGATTTTGCTCTTTCTTTTCTCGTGTATGGTGTTCATTTACGGGGCTTATAGTTTTTTTGCTAAGCAAGTTAA
>JAXCGZ010008053.1:15000-45000 GCA_037179515.1 Halocaridina rubra
TCTAACCTGAGATAGTAGCGGGCAGTGAACCCTCGACCTGACGACTCAGAGTCACAAGTGCTACCACTTTGGCATGGTGACCACGATAGGAATTGTTGAGATTATTAAGCAGTTTATATTATCCGTGGGACTAGACAGAATCGAACTCAGGTTAATTGATACTGCGGCCTAGGGTTTAACCCCTCGAGCATCTTGAAATATTTCTGTAGGGATACATTTTCTCTTCCACTAAAATAAAAATCACCTAAGATTCGCTAATATAAATATTTGAATTGCTGATATATATATATATATATATATATATATATATATATATATATATATATATATATATATATATATATATATATATATATATATATATATATATATATATATATATATATATATATATATATATATATATATATATATATATAAATAAATATATATATATATATATATATATATATATATATATATATATATATGTGTGTGTGTGTGTGTGTGTGTGTGTGTGTGTGTGTGTGTGTGTGTGTGTGTGTGTGTGTGTGTGTGTGTGTGTGTGTGTATCATCATTTACCTTGGTTGTTTCCCACAATTTGGGGGTAGCCGGCATAAAAAAATAAATAATAAGGGGATTACTTTGCTCTATGGGCAATGACGAGGGAGCTAGCGACCGCTCAGATGGCACTGCTGGAGTGCCACAACCCATCATCCCGGCTCTTCCACAACCTGTGTCACTTCATAATGCCAACTCCCCTACTGCCCCTACCACAAATATATAGGGTGAGGATATGTATTTTGCATTTTTGGATCTATAGAGAGCGTATGATAGAGTTCATAGAAAGGAAATGTGGAATGTTTTGAGGTTATATGGAATTGATGGTAGACTGTTGCAAGCAGTGAAGAGAGTCTATGAGGGCAGTAGAGCTTGTGTTAGGGTAGGGAATGAAGTGAGTGAGTGGTTTCGAGTGAGTGTGGGACTGAGACAGGGATGTGTGATGTCACCATGGCTGTTCAATTTATATATTGATGGAGTCGTAAGAGAGGTGAATGAGCGAGTGCGTGAGGTTTGAGAATGGTAGATGGGGATGATAATGAGTGGGAGCTGAATCATTTGCTGTTTGCAGATGATACTGTGGTGGTGGCAGATTCAGAGGAAAAGCTGTGTCAGTTAGTATCAGAATTTGGTATGATGTATGAGAGAAGGAAGTTGCGAGTGAATGTGGGAAAGAGTAAGGTTATGGGGTGTACAAGAAATGAGGAAGGTGGTGGATTGAATGTTATAATGAATGGAGAGACACTTGAGGAAGTTGATCAATTTAAGTATTTAGGCTCGGTTATAGCTGCAAATGGTGGAGTGGAAGCAAATGTGTGTCACAGAGTCAATGAAGGATGTGAAATGTTGGGTGCGTTGAAAGGAGTGATGAAGAATAGAGGGTTGGAAATGAATGTTAAGAAAGTTCTGTATGAGAAAGTGGTTGTGCCAACTGTGATGTATGGATCAGAGTTATTGGGTGCGAAAGTAAGTGAGAAACGGAAACTAAATGTGTTTGAGATGAAATGCCTGAGGGGTATGATTGGTGTATCTCGGTTGGATAGGGTTAGGAATGAAGTGGTGAGAGCAAGAACGGGTGTGAGGAGAGAATTTGCTGTCAGAGTAGATATGAATGTTCTGAGATGGTTTGGCCATGTGGAGAGGATGGATGATGAAAGACTGCTGAAAAAGGTGATGAATTCGAGAGTTAATGGGAGATATGCTAGAGGGAGGCCTAGGTTTGGGTGGATGAATGGAGTAAGGAGAACCCTGAATGATGGGAGGATGGATGTGAGGGAAGCAAGTGAGTGTGCTAGGAATAGGAATGAGTGGCTAGCGATTGTGGCGCAGCTCTGATGGGCATTTGCTGTTACCAAGGGGCTGCATCTTACAAACAAACAAAAATAAATAAATAAATAAATAAATATAATAAAATATATATATATATATATATATATATATATATATATATATATATATATATATATATATATATATATATATATATATATATATATATATATATATATATATATATATATATATATTACTTCATGCATAAAACTTTTTCTCATATATAAACCACAACTTTGGTGGTTATTAATAAAATATGACATGAAGAAGTAGAGCCCCTTAAAAGATTCTTATCACCAGGAAATGCAATTAGCAGTGAGTGAGCGAGCGAGTAAGTGAATGAAGACAAAACAAGCAAAATTAAACAAGAAAAAAAGAGAGACAGCAGTGCAGAAAAGTAATGAGGTTGCAAAGCGTGGTTCCGCCGTTTGTCTCAACTTGAAAGTGGAATTCACACTAGAAATAAAGAGAGAGAGAGAGAGAGAGAGAGAGAGAGAGAGAGAGAGAGAGAGAGAGAGAGAGAGAGAGAGAGAGCATTAACAATGTTCTTTGCAGTTTGCCACTGATTTTTTTTCCTAAGTTGCTGGCTGGGATATGCTTCAAACTCCCCTCCTCCTGTCTTCTCTTTAATCGATCTTTTCCCCTCCTCTGGCAACTGACAGAACTTTTTTCTCTCTACCTATCTGTGTATCTAGATATCTATCTATCTAGCTATCAACTTTTTACCTTTGAGCGTTATATAAATAAAATCAAGTTGTTCACAGGACTGAATATATTAAGACATTCTTGCCCGTTCTTTCAAAAAGTTAACGATTTTCTATGTACATTATCAGTTTTCTTGAAGGGCCTATAATATGGACACTTGAAACAAAGTACGATGTAGATTCACTCATAAACAACGGTGCAGATGTTTTGTTTTGTTCAGAACCATGAGAGCCTCAGTTAAGAGAACCTTGCAATATCGAGTATGACGTTTATTGTTTTTAGTATCAGTGTGTTTGTTATTTTTTTTTTAATAATTATAAACCTTTAAGGTATTTTCATTAGTATAGGTTTGTCATCTTTCATATGTAGTGACTATATTAATGCTTTGAATTTTAAAAAGTAGCTTCACAATGAACCTAGAAATTTTATATGCTTATTCTATTTATTTGTTTATATATTTATTTATTTATTTATTTATTTATTATGACTATTTTTTTCTTTCTTGTCTTATGTGTGTGTGTGCTTTTGAGTAGTTGTGTGTATATATGTAGTAATATTTTACTATGTAGTATTAGAAGCTGTGTTTATATATATATATATATATATATATATATATATATATATATATATATATATATATATATATATATATATATATATATATATATATATATATGTGTGTGTGTGTGTGTGTGTGTGTGTGTGTGTGTGTGTGTGTGTGTGTGTGTGTGTGTGTGTGTGTGTGTGTGCGCGCGCGCATATTTGTGTACATATACGATTATGTTTATATATACAAGGTTGTTTATGTATACTGATGTGTACATGTGTATATATATGTATATGATTTTATAACTATTTTTCATCATTAGATTAGAATTTTATATTTTTATGCTTTACTGTTGGAAGTATACTAGATTATTTTAATCTTCATATGTTTTTTTTATTAAAATCTTTCATTTTATAAACTTTTTTACTAACCATTGTGATTATTAAATTTTTCATGTAAAGTAGCTGTAATATTTAGGTATTTATTTTTATTTTGTAAGACTTATAATGGCTGTATAGTTTAAAGAGTGCTTTAGTATACTTGACAATGACCATGGAGTTGGTAGTTAATTGACTCTTGTAATTTGCATGACTGAGTGCTTTGCTAGATCTGCTTGTAATAAATTATGGTTTCGTAATTTTTATATAATGTAGTTTACTCTCTTTTAGAAACTACGAAATAAAGATAAACTAAACTAAGCTATCTATCTATCTATCTATATTTGTATCTGTCTATCTATCTGCCTGTCTACCTATCTATGTATTCTCTCTATATTTTCTTCGCGCCCAGGCCCGACGAGGGTAGATGAATTTTTTTTTTTTTTTTGCCAGTCCTGGTGTCACAATCATAAAAAAAAGAAAAAATTCTATACTTATCTATTTATCTGTCTATCTATGTCTATCTATCAATATTTATCTGTCTATTTATCTATTTGTCTATGTCCTCGAACTGGAATTTGAAGCAGCATTACACATTTGTAAATTATTATTCATTGCGCAATATTTTACGGATGCAATTATGGTTTTGAGGCTTATGGAGCGGTATAGGGAAGGCAAGAAAGAGTTGCATCGTGTATTTGTGAAATGCTAAGGAAAGAGTTGTGATATTGCATAAGGGAGTCGGGAGTAACTGAGAAGTATGTGAAGGTGTTGCAAGGTATGTATGAGGACAGTATGACAACGGTGAGGTGTGCAGCAAATTTGACGAATTGATTCAAATTGGGGTTAGGATTGCATCAAGTATCGACCATGACGAACAAGATCGGACAGTAGTGATAGTGGAATCTGATGTTTGCAGATGACATCATGATCTGTAGCTAGAGTAGGGAACAGGCTGAGGCGAGCTTGAGGAGGTGGGGTATGCACTGGAGAGAAGGGAAATGAAAGTCAACGGGAGCATGACAGAGTGATTACCTAATTGTGATTACCTAATTGTGTTTACGGGAAAGAGCCCAAAGCTCGTATCTTCCCGTCTCCTCATCGGTTCCATTTTAGACTTAGTGATACTTATCATACCTGTCCTTAAAACTATGGATTGAGATAGCATTAACTACCTCCTCGCTTAGCGAATTCCAATTATCAACTACTCTTACACTGAAAAAGTATTTCCTTACATCCTGCAAACAAGTTTTCTTACGAAGCTTCAAACTATGACCTCTAGTTCTAGAGCCAGCCATATCAAAATATCGATCCCTATCCACTCTATCATAACCATGAAGGAATTTAAAGACTGTCACCATATCCCCCCCCACTCTTCTAGCTTCGAGTGATGGTAAGTCTAATTCCCTCAGCCTCTCATCATAACCGAGATTGCGTATTTCTGGCACCAGTTTCGTGGCATGTCTTTGAACTTTTTCAAGCTTAGCTATGTGCTTTTTCAAGTGCGGATTCCAAAAGGGGGCTGCATATTCGAGTTTTGGCCTCACATAGGTTACATAAATATTTCTGAACATTTCCTTGTCCATGTGCCTGAAGGCTACCCTTACATTTGATAAGAATGCATATGCTGCCCTTACTATGCCATTTATATGTATTTCTGGAGACAAATCTGCCAGTATGTTTACTCCTAGATCTCTCTCATTTTCTGTCTCTTGAAGTTGTACTCCAGCCACCGAGTAGTCAAGCTTGGGCCTTCTTGCACTTGTACCCATTCTCATTACCTTACATTTTGAAGAATTAAATTTCATTAGCCACTTTTCTGACCACTCATGCAGATTATTTAGATCCTCCTGAAGTTCTCTACCATTGTTCTCGTTTTTTACTTTCTTCACAATCATTGCATCATCTGCAAACATATTCATGAATGAATTTACAGACTCTGGTAGGTCATTTACATATACAAGGAACAAAAGTGGCCCTAAAACTGAACCCTGTGGAACTCCACTACTAACTCTTCTCCATTCAGACACTGAGTGTCTTACTCTAACCCTCTGTTCCCTTCCTTCTAAGTAAGTTTTTATCCATTCCAAAACATTCCCACCTATTCTAACCGTTGATTGCAGCTTCCTAATAAGTCTCCATGTGGAACAGTGTCAAACGCTTTCTGGAAGTCTACGAATATGCAGTCTGCCCAGCCCTCTCTTTCCTGTAAGATTTGGCTTACCTCATCATAAAATTCTAATAAGTTTGTTACTGTTGATCTACCTTCTGTGAAGCCATGTTGCCTCACTGACAAAAAGTTGAAGGATTCCAAGTGAAGAGAGATATGTTTCCTTAGTAGTTTCTCCATAACTTTGCAAACTATGCTGGTCAAGGAAACTGGTCTATAGTTCAGAGCCGTATCCCTCCTTCCCTTTTTGAAGATAGGTATCACATTTGTTTGTTTCCAGCATCTTGGAATCTCCCCCGACTCCAGTGACTCCTTAAATATGATACTTAGTGCCACTGATATTGTGTTTGAGCATTTTTTAAGCACATGAGGGGATATGTCATCAGGACCTGTAGCTTTATGAACATCTAAATCCATCAGCGCTTTGCATACCTCTGTGGCCGTAAGGTTGATGTTCTCTAATACCGGCCCTTGAGCTTCTATCACTGCAATCTGAGGGGGTGGGGTATTTTCTACTGTAAATACTGACTGAAACTCCTTGTTCAATTCTTTGCAGATCTCTTCATCCGTCTCAGTGATGCTTCCATCCGCTCTCTTTAGCCTTAAAACCTGTTCTTTTACCTTCAGTTTTCCTCTGATAAAGCTGTGGAAAAGCTTGGGATTTTCTTTAGCCTTCCTGGTGATGTCCCTCTCATAGTCTCTCTCTGCCTCTCTCCTTTTACTTAGGTAGTCATTTCTTGCTCTTTTGTAGGTTTGCCAGGCATTTATGTTTTTTCTCCTCCTATACCTTTTCCAGCATTTGTCTCTCCACTCCTTAGCTCTTTTACTATCTTCCCATATTTCTCACAAAAGATGTCATACAGTTCTTGTACAGATTTGTTGTAAAATAAGGTTCTCCAGTCAATAACTGCAAAAAGCTCATTAATTTTGGTGTAATCTCCTTTCCGATAGTTCCTCCTCATGTCCTCAGTGCCTCTACTCTCAGGAAGAATATCTTCAATGATATACTCCATCAACAACACACAGTGGTCACTCTTTCCAATTGGTGGTTCATACTCAATTTTTTCAATATCCAACACATTATCTGTGAACACTAGATCAAGTAGTGATGGCTCATCCCCACCCCTGGCCCTTGTTGGTTCCATTACATGTTGGTGTAGGAAATTCCCTTGTACGCAATCTAGGAATCTTGCCCCGAATGAGTCCTCACCACTGTGTGGGTCAAGTTTTATCCAATCTATCTCTTTATGATTAAAGTCTCCCATAATCAAAATCCTACATTTTTTTCCCGTGCCATGTTAACAACTGAGTTTATGAGTACATGAGTGTGAATGTTATGGAGGGCGGAGGAGTAGTGTAGTTTAAAATTTTGAGGTAAAATGTTCAAAGTAATGGAGACTGTGGTAGAGATGTAAAGAAGAGAGTGCAGGCAGGATGGAGTGGCTGGAAAAGAGTGACAGGAGTGATATGTGATGAAAGAGTATCTGAAAAAGTGAATGATCAAACTTTCAAGATAGTAATAAGATCCGCAAGGTTGTGTGAATTGGAGACAGTCCCACTGGCAAAAAGGCAGGAGGCAGAGCTGGAAATAGCGGAGTTTAAGATGCTGTGGTTTTCTCTGGGCGCGACAAGGAAGGACAGGATAAAGAATGAGTATTTTAGAGAGGCGAGGCTCAGATAATTTGGGCGTTTATTGAGGAGGGATGAGGAGTAGCTTTGGAGAAGACAGCCGAGGATGGAGCTGCCAAGCAAGAGGGAGGAGAGGTAAGCCAAAGAGGAGATTTACTGATGTGGTGAGCGAGGACATGAGGGTGTGTGGTGTGAAAGACAAGGACTCAGGGGTAGGGTGATATGGAGACAGTTGATCCGCTTTAGTGACCAATGACGTGAAAAGTATATAGATTTGATGATTGTTTTATACACACACACACACACACAAACACACACACACACACACACACACACACACACACACACACACACACACACACACACACACACACACATATATATATATATATATATATATATATATATATATATATATATATATATATATATATATATATATATATATATTGAGAGAGAGCGAGAGAGAGAGAGAGAGAGAGTGAGAGAGAGAGAGAGAGAGAGAGAGAGAGAGAGAGAGAGAGAGAGAGAGAGAGAGAGAGAGAGAGAGAGAGAGAGAGAGAGAGAGAGCAGAGGAGTCTGCACTTATTTTCCCAGAGTGAATTGTGTTAGTTTTTGAATATATATATATATATATATATATATATATATATATATATATATATATATATATATATATATATATATATATATATATATATATATATATATATATATATATATATGTGTGTGTGTGTGTGTGTGTGTGTGTGTGTGTGTGTGTGTGTGTGTGTGTGTGATTACCTAATTGTGATTACCTAATTGTGTTTACGGGAAAGAGCCCAAAGCTCGTATCTTCCCGTCTCCTGATCGGTTCCATTTTAGACTTAGTGATACTTATCGTACCTGTCCTTAAAACTATGGATTGAGATAGCATTAACTACCTCCTCGCTTAGCGAATTCCAATTATCAACTACTCTTACACTGAAAAAGTATTTCCTTACATCCTGCAAACAAGTTTTCTTACGAAGCTTCAAACTATGACCTCTAGTTCTAGAGCCAGCCATATCGAAATATCGATCCCTATCCACTCTATCATAACCATGAAGGAATTTAAAGACTGTCACCATATCCCCCCTTACTCTTCTAGCTTCGAGTGATGGCAAGTCTAATTCCCTCAGCCTCTCATCATAACCGAGATTGCGTATTTCTGGCACCAGTTTCGTGGCATGTCTTTGAACTTTTTCAAGCTTAGCTATGTGCTTTTTCAAGTGCGGATTCCAAAAGGGGGCTGCATATTCGAGTTTTGGCCTCACATAGGTTACATAAATATTTCTGAACATTTCCTTGTCCATGTGCCTGAAGGCTACCCTTACATTTGATAAGAATGCATATGCTGCCCTTACTACGCCATTTATATGTATTTCTGGAGACAAATCTGCCAGTATGTTTACTCCTAGATCTCTCTCATTTTCTGTCTCTTGAAGTTGTACTCCAGCCACCGAGTAGTCAAGCTTGGGCCTTCTTGCACTTGTACCCATTCTCATTACCTTACATTTTGAGGTATTGAATTTCATTAGCCACTTTTCTGACCACTCATGCAGATTATTTAGATCCTCCTGAAGTTCTCTACCATTGTTCTCGTTTTTTACTTTCTTCACAATCTTTGCATCATCTGCAAACATATTCATGAATGAATTTACAGACTCTGGTAGGTCATTTACATATACAAGGAACAAAAGTGGCCCTAAAACTGAACCCTGTGGAACTCCACTACTAACTCTTCTCCATTCAGACACTGAGTGTCTTACTCTAACCCTCTGTTCCCTTCCTTCTAAGTAAGTTTTTATCCATTCCAAGACATTTCCACCTATTCTAGCCATTGATTGCAGCTTCCTAATAAGTCTCCCATGTGGAACAGTGTCAAACGCTTTCTGGAAGTCTAGGAATATGCAATCTGCCCAGCCCTCTCTTTCCTGTAAGATTTGCCTTACCTCATCATAAAATTCTAATAAGTTTGTTACTGTTGATCTACCTTCTCTGAAGCCATGTTGCCTCACTGACAAAAAGTTGAAGGATTCCAAGTGAAGAGAGATATGTTTCCTTAGTAGTTTCTCCATAACTTTGCAAACTATGCTGGTCAAGGAAACTGGTCTATAGTTCAGAGCCGTATCCCTCCTTCCCTTTTTGAAGATAGGTATCACATTTGCTTGTTTCCAGCATCTTGGAATCTCCCCCGACTCCAGTGACTCCTTAAATATGATACTTAGTGCCACTGATATTGTGTTTGCGCATTTTTTAAGCACATGAGGGGATATGTCATCAGGACCTGTAGCTTTATGAACATCTAAATCCATCAGCGCTTTGCATACCTCTGTGGCTGTAAGGTTGATGTTCTCTAATACCGGCCCTTGAGCTTCTATCACTGCAATCTGAGGGGGTGGGGTATTTTCTACTGTAAATACTGACTGAAACTCCTTGTTCAATTCTTTGCAGATCTCTTCGTCCGTCTCAGTGATGCTTCCATCCGCTCTCTTTAGCCTTAAAACCTGTTCTTTTACCTTCAGTTTTCCTCTGATAAAGCTGTGGAAAAGCTTGGGATTTTCTTTAGCCTTCCTGGT
The DNA here is from genome assembly GCA_037179515.1 of Halocaridina rubra. Lineage (NCBI taxonomy): Eukaryota > Metazoa > Arthropoda > Malacostraca > Decapoda > Atyidae > Halocaridina > Halocaridina rubra. The sequence continues at coordinate 24,902 of JAXCGZ010008053.1, forward strand.
GATGTCCCTCTCATAATCTCTCTCTGCCTCTCTCCTTTTACTTAGGTAGTCATTTCTTGCTCTTTTGTAGGTTTGCCAGGCATTTATGTTTTTTCTCCTCCTATACCTTTTCCAGCATTTGTCTCTCCACTCCTTAGCTCTTTTACACCCATTATCGAACCATTTCTCTCTGGCATGAATTACACCTACTTTGGTGACAGGTATGCAGCAATCTACTATCTTCCCATATTTCTCACAAAAGATGTCATACATTTCTTGTACAGATTTGTTGTAAAATAAGGTTCTCCAGTCAATAACTGCAAAAAGCTCATTCATTTTGATGTAATCTCCTTTCGGATAGTTCCTCCTCATGTCCTCAGTGCCTCTACTCTCAGGAAGAATATCTTCAATGATATACTCCATCAACAACACACAGTGGTCACTCTTTCCAATTGGTGGTTCATACTCAATATTTTCAATATCCAACACATTATCTGTGAACACTAGATCAAGTAGTGATGGCTCATCCCCACCCCTGGCTCTTGTTGGTTCCATTACATGTTGGTGTAGGAAATTCCCTTGTACGCAATCTAGGAATCTTGCCCCAAATGAGTCCTCACCACTGTGTGGATCAAGATTTATCCAATCTATCTCTTTATGATTAAAGTCTCCCATAATCAAAATCCTACATTTTTTTCTCCCGTGCCATGTTAACAACTGAGTTTATGACTTCAATAGTACCTATATGACTTTCCTCATAAATTTCAAGCCTATTTTGGTTCCTTGGTGGGTTGCATACAACAGTTATTATAATGCTCTCTGACCCAGTATTTATGCGAGCAACAAGAAATTCCCTGAACTCACTTTCTATAGCCAAGTTTATTTCTTCAACTTGAATCCTCTCACTTATGAGCAGTGCTATCCCTCCACCAGTCCTCTCACATCTTTCAACCCTTAGTATTCTGAAGCCCTTAGGAAAAACTGTGACACTGTTTATGTCCTCACTCAACTTAGTCTCTGTAATTGCTACTATATCTGCCTTACTGTTGTGAATCCTATCTTTTAATTCTACTGCCTTACCAGCTAGTCCATCAGCATTTGTGTATAACAATCTTAATGAGGCCCCATCCCCTGATCTTCTGTCATTATCTTCTTTATCTCCCCTTTGTCTGGAAGTATTCTGTAACAAAAATTTTTCTTCTCTTCTTCATTTCTTTCATCATTTAACCTTCTTGCCTCTTGCAACAAGTTTTTGATCTTTCCCATCTCTTCCTGTGTTCTGTATCGTCTAATGAACACTTCTTTGCATTCTTGAAGGTCTTTTAGACTTTTTTTTCTCAACAATATTTCCCTACATGTTTCCCCTCTCTCAAAGGTTACTTTTGTTGGTCTCGGCTTTCCTTCCCTCGAATATTTACCTAGTTGGTGTATGTTTACAATATCCTCAGGACCACATACTACTCCAAGCTTTCTTATCAGGTCTACAACGCTAGCTTTATTTTCTTCAAGTCTCCCCTGCCATGTTGGCTCCTGGGATTCACTTATGCCTGAGATTACCACTGTCTTCTCCTTATCAAGTGCCTGTCTGATGAGTGGGTTTGCCCTTTCCATCACAACGTCTTTCATTTTTTCAATTACTGTCTCTTTATAGTCAACTGTTTGTATGTTTTCCAGTGCCACCACCTTTACAGCCTCTTTTACTGCCACATTCCCCTTTAGTGCATCAGCAAAGGACGTTTTCATGGCATCATTTTCCATATTCAGCTCCTGGAACTCTTTTCTGAACTGTTCAATGTTTTCCTTAATCTGAACATTCCAAGCAGCAATCTCGTCTCTCTCAGAAGAGAGCAGTGAACTAACATCTAATTCCTTTAGGTTGTCATTCAGCTGTTTGTTTTTATCTTCTTGTTTAGAAATTCTAGATTCTAGTTGACTCTTTTCCCCTTCCAGCTTCTTTATTCTTTTTTCTAGTTCCTTTCTCTCCTGCCCTTGTGCTTTATTTGCCTCCTCCAAAGATCTTATTTGTTCTCTGAGTGTTTCATTCTCTTTCATTTCTCCATCCATATTCCGAATTTTATCATCAAGGCTTATAACCATTTCCTCTAACTTCTTGATTCTCTGTTTAAGTCCCCTGATGACTACCCCTTCTCCCGACATTTTTATGTTCTCCCTCTCACAGAATATAGAAAGAAGACGAGAAAGAGGAAAAAAAAGAAAGAAAAGAGAAAAACTTCTAATTTAGCTTCACACAGAATTTTTTTTATCTCCATATAAGTGCTATTTAGTGACTCAGTTTGTCTCCTTTCTGGTAACACACATCTTAACTTAAAAACTTGACCATGGTAATTTAAGTATAAAAAGAAAAAGAAAAACAAAAGTCAAACCTGAAGGAAAATTCGAATTTGTGTTTGAGGTGGCACCCACCTGTTTCTGCTATATATTCTTCCTAACTGATAAACTCACTTGCTAACCAAGATATGTTATCACGGGATTAGACTTTACATTTAACTCAATATATATACAAAATAACAAAATAGTAAAAGAGAAAGCTAAAAGAAAAGCAAAAAAAAAAATGAAGAAAATAAGACTGCTGTACTACTTGGCAACTTAACTCAGTACTGTTGACAGGTGGGTATTTGGTATTTTTTTTTCTTTTATTATTCAATTATTTCGTGTATCAAACTAACTAACTAGTTACTATAAATGGGAAGGTGTGTGTGTGTGTGTGTGTGTGTGTGTGTGCGTGTGTGTGTGTGTGTGTGTGTGTGTGTGTGTGTGTGTGTGTGTGTGTGTGTGTGTGTGTGTGTATATATATATATATATATATATATATATATATATATATATATATATATATATATATATATATATATATATATATATATATATATATGTATATATATATATATATATATATATATATATATATATATATATATATATATATATATATATATATATATATATATATATATATATATATATATATATATATATATATATATATATATATATATATATATATATATATATATATATATATATATATATGTATATATATATATATATATATATATATATATATATATATATATATATATATATATATATATATATATATATATATATATATATATATATACTACAGCTGAAGTTTATTGAACTTAAATAGGTCTGCTCAGGACAGTTCGATGTTAAGTCTTCCTTCAGTTACGGTTCTTTTTCTATGCCTACAGCTACACTGATTATTCTTGGATATTCATTACACATATTTTATATTCCCTTCACATCTGACAGGTCATTGCACTTTCCATCTGTTTCTCTTTACTTAATGCATTCTTCGTGCCCAGGCCGATGAGGGTTGTTTTATTTTATTATTATTTGGCCCGTCCTGGTGTCACAATCACAAAAAAGAAAAAAAAAGAAAAAAAAATATATATATATATACGCTGTAAAATATAAAGGGTGTTATAAGGGTAGGAATAGGGTATTTTTAGTGGTCATTTTAGCACAACCTATTGGGGTATATAAGAAAAAAAATATATACCATTTACTATATACCCATATCAAGCGTATAACATATACTTACAATACCCTTCCTTAGGGGTGTATCCTAGACAAAGAACACCCTGTTTCAAGGTATTCTAAACGATATACCTGTGATTACCTAATTGTAATTACCTAATTGTGTTTACGGGAAAGAGCCCAAAGCTCGTATCTTCCCGTCTCTTGATCAGTTCCATTTTATACTTAGTGATACTTATCATACCTGTCCTTAAAACTATGGATTGAGATAGCATTAACTACCTCCTCGCTTAGCGAATTCCAATTATCAACTACTCTTACACTGAAAAAGTATTTCCTTACATCCTGCGAAGAAGTTTTCTTACGAAGCTTCAAACTATGACCTCTAGTTCTAGAGCCAGCCATATCAAAATATCGATCCCTATCCACTCTATCATAACCATGAAGGAATTTAAAGACTGTCACCATATCCCCCCTCACTCTTCTAGCTTCGAGTGATGGTAAGTCTAATTCCCTCACCCTCTCATCATAACTGAGATTGCGTATTTCTGGCACCAGTTTCGTGGCATGTCTTTGAACTTTTTCAAGCTTAGCTATGTGCTTTTTCAAGTGTGGATTCCAAAAGGGGGCTGCATATTCGAGTTTTGGCCTCACATAGGTTACATAAATATTTCTGAACATTTCCTTGTCCATGTGCCTGAAGGCTACCCTTACATTTGATAAGAATGCATATGCTGCCCTTACTATGCCATTTATATGTATTTCTGGAGACAAATCTGCCAGTATGTTTACTCCTAGATCTCTCTCATTTTCTGTCTCTTGAAGTTGTACTCCAGCCACCGAGTAGTCAAGCTTGGGCCTTCTTGCACTTGTACCCATTCTCATTACCTTACATTTTGAAGTATTGAATTTCATTAGCCACTTTTCTGACCAGTCATGCAGATTATTTAGATCCTCCTGAAGTTCTCTACCATTGTTCTCGTTTTTTACTTTCTTCACAATCTTTGCATCATCTGCAAACATATTCATGAATGAATTTACAGACTCTGGTAGGTCATTTACATATACAAGGAACAAAAGTGGCCCTAAAACTGAACCCTGTGGAACTCCACTACTAACTCTTCTCCATTCAGACACTGAGTGTCTTACTCTAACCCTCTGTTCCCTTCCTTCTAAGTAAGTTTTTATCCATTCCAAAACATTTCCACCTATTCTAGCCATTGATTGCAGCTTCCTAATAAGTCTCCCATGTGGAACAGTGTCAAACACTTTCTGGAAGTCTAGGAATATGCAATCTGCCCAGCCCTCTCTTTCCTGTAAGATTTGGCTTACCTCATCATAAAATTCTAATAAGTTTGTTACTGTTGATCTACCTTCTCTGAAGCCATGTTGCCTCACTGACAAAAAGTTGAAGGATTCCAAGTGAAGAGAGATATGTTTCCTTAGTAGTTTCTCCATAACTTTGCAAACTATGCTGGTCAAGGAAACTGGTCTATAGTTCAGAGCCGTATTCCTCCTTCCCTTTTTGAAGATAGGTATCATATTTGCTTGTTTCCAGCATCTTGGAATCTCCCCCGACTCCAGTGATTCCTTAAATATGATACTTAGTGCCACTGATATTGTGTTTGCGCATTTTTTAAGCACATGAGGGGATATGTCATCGGGACCTGAAGCTTTATGAACATCTAAATCCATCAGCGCTTTGCATACCTCTGTGGCCGTAAGGTTGATGTTCTCTAATACCGGCCCTTGAGCTTCTATAACTGCAATCTGAGGGGGTGGGGTATTTTCTACTGTAAATACTGACTGAAACTCCTTGTTCAATTCTTTGCAGATCTCTTCATCCGTCTCAGTGATGCTTCCATCCGCTCTCTTTAGCCTTAAAACCTGTTCTTTTACCTTCAGTTTTCCTCTGATAAAGCTGTGGAAAAGCTTGGGATTTTCCTTAGCCTTCCTGGTGATGTTCCTCTCATAATCTCTCTCTGCCTCTCTCCTTTTACTTAGGTAGTCATTTCTTGCTCTTTTGTAGGTTTGCCAGGCATTTATGTTTTTTCTCCTCCTATACCTTTTCCAGCATATGTCTCTCCACTCCTTAGCTCTTTTACACCCATTATCGAACCATTTCTCTCTGGCATGAATTACACCTACTTTGGTGACAGGTATGCAGCAATCTACTATCTTCCCATATTTCTCACAAAAGATGTCATACATTTCTTGTACAGATTTGTTGTAAAATAAGGTTCTCCAGTCAATAACTGCAAAAAGCTCATTCATTTTGATGTAATCTCCTTTCGGATAGTTCCTCCTCATGTCCTCAGTGCCTCTGCTCTCAGGAAGAATATCTTCAATGATATATTCCATCAACAACACACAGTGGTCACTCTTTCCAATTGGTGGTTCATACTCAATTTTTTCAATATCCAACACATTATCTGTGAACACTAGATCAAGTAGTGATGGCTCATCCCCACCCCTGGCCCTTGTTGGTTCCATTACATGTTGGTGTAGGAAATTCCCTTGTATGCAATCTAGGAATCTTGCCACGAATGAGTCCTCACCACTGTGTGGGTCAAGATTTATCCAATCTATCTCTTTATGATTAAAGTCTCCCATAATCAAAATCCTACATTTTCTTTTCCCGTGCCATGTTAACAACTGAGTTTATGACTTCAATAGTACCTATATGACTTTCCTCATAAATTTCAAGCCTATTTTGGTTCCTTGGTGGGTTGTATACAACAGTTATTATAATGCTCTCTGACCCAGTATTTATGCGAGCAACAAGAAATTCCTTGAACTCACTTTCTATAGCCAAGTTTATTTCTTCGACTTGAATCCTTTCACTTATGAGCAGTGCTATCCCTCCACCAGTCCTCTCAGATCTTTCAACCCTTAGTATTCTGAAACCCTTAGGAAAAACTGTGACACTGTTTATGTCCTCACTCAAGTTAGTCTCTGTAATTGCCACTATATCTGCCTTACTGTTGTGAATCCTATCTTTTAATTCTACTGCCTTACCAGCTACTCCATCAGCATTTGTGTATAACAATCTTAATGAGGCCCCATCCCCTGACCTTCTGTCATTATCTTTTTTATCTCCCCTTTGTCTGGAAGAACTCTGTAATGAAAATTTTTCTTCTCTTCTTCATTTCTTTCATCATTTAACCTTCTTGCCTCTTGCAACAAGTTTTTGATCTTTCCCATCTCTTCCTGTGTTCTGTATTGTCTAATGAACACTTCTTTGAATTCTTGAAGGTCTTTTAGACTTTTTTTTCTCAACAATATTTCCCTACATGTTTCCCCTCTCTCAAAGGTTACTTTTGTTGGTCTCGGCTTTCCTTCCCTCGAATATTTACCTAGTTGGTGTATGTTTACAATATCCTCGGGACCACATACTACTCCAAGCTTTCTTATCAGGTCTACAACCCTAGCTTTATTTTCTTCAAGTCTCCCCTGCCATGTTGGTTCCTGGGACTCGCTTATGCCTGAGATTACCACTGTCTTCTCCTTATCAAGTGCCTGTCTGATGAGTGGGTTTGCCCTTTCCATCACAACGTCTTTCATTTTTTCGATTACTGTCTCTTTATAGTCAACTGTTTGTATGTTTTCCAGTGCCACCACCTTTACAGCCTCTTTTACTGCCACATTCCCCTTTAGTGCATCAGCAAAGGAAGTTTTCATGGCATCATTTTCCATATTCAGCTCCTGGAACTCTTTTCTGAACTGCTCAATGTTTTCCTTAATCTGGACATTCCAAGCTCGTCTCTCTCAGAAGAGAGTAGTGAACTAACATCTAATTCCTTTAGGTTGTCATTCAGCTGTTTGTTTTTGTCTTCTTGTTTAGAAAGTCTAGATTCTAGTTGACTCTTTTCCCCTTCCAGCTTTTTTATTCTTTTTTCTAGTTCCTTTCTCTCCTGCCCTTGTGCTTTATTTGCTTCCTCCAAAGATCTTATTTGCTCTCTGAGTGTTTCATTCTCTTTCATTTCTCCATCCATATTCTGAATTTTATCATCAAGGCTTATAACCATTTCCTCTATATTCTTGATTTTCTGTTTGAGTCGCCTGATGGCTACCCCTCCTACCGACCCATGGATGGGAGAGGTTTGGGACAGAGATGGTGTCATTTTTATGTTCTCTCTCTCACAGAATATAGAAAGAAGACGAGAAAGAGGAAGAAAAAAAAAGAGAAAAACTTTTAATTAAGCTTCACACCGAATTTTTATATCTCCATATAAGTGCTATTTAGTGTCTCAGTTTATCTCTTTTCTGGCAACACACATCTTAACTTAAAAACTTGACCATGGTAATTTAAGGATAAAAAGAAAAAGAAAAAAATGCAACAAAACAAAAGTCAAACCTGAAGGAAAAATTGGAACCTGTGTCTGAGGTGGCACCCACCTGTTTCTGCTATATATTCTTCCTAACTGATAAACTCACTTGCTAACCAAGGTATGTTATCACAAGATTAGACTTTACATTTAACTCAATATATATACAAAATAAAAACAAAATAGTAAAAGAGAAAGCTAAAAGAAAAGCAAAAAAAAATGAAGAAAATAAGACAACTGTACTACTTGGCAACTTAACTCAGTACTGTTGACAGGTGGATATTTTTTTTTTTTTTTTTTTTTTTTTACTTATTCAATTTTTCGTGTATCAAACTAACTAACAAGTTAATATAAATGGGAAGGATACTGATTTTAACAATATATGGAACCACAGGATCAGGTAAACGGCTTAAGAGCTTTCCCCAGTTTACACAAAAAATTAGGTAATGTGATGTGATGGCTTCACCTCTGGCAACTCTTCTAAATTTCCTTCAAGGCAGAACTGGACGGCAGCTTCTCTCTCCCCTCACGAAAAATGTTCTCAATTTTTTTTTCCTTTAATATTTTGGACAGTCTCGTCATACAACAAATATAAGTTTTGTACTCACAATACTCTGCAGGATTTCAGATTTATGGAAATTATGGTAAAGTTTTCCACTAAGCACTTAGTCACTCGAAACAATTTAAAATTTAAGAGGAGCAGTTCCGTGTGTCACTGAACGCGCGGTGTGTGTATGTGCACTAATCCATGTATACACCCTTATAAGAGTGTATGCATGAGAGAGAGAGAGAGAGAAATATATATATATATATATATATATATATATATATATATATATATATATATATATATATATATATATATATATATATATATATAGTGTGTGCTAAGTCCCAGCAATGGAAGTGCCATGAATACCTGGATAGGATTCGGTTTTACGTCATGAACTCTCTTTTCTACTAAGGGCTAGGACGGTTGCCTTCTTACGAAGGCCTTGTTTTGGCAGATGTAATCGCTACCCTGAGCGTATGCCCTTACTAACCTCAGTCCGTGACGGGGCGCGAACTCTCGACCTGCCGCCTACGAGTCGCAGACGCTACCACTTTGCCATGGAGACTACAGTGCCATGAATACCTGGCAAACACATAAATAATGTTATAAACAGCAGCTGTTCACTTGATCTGAAAGGTTCCAGATAATGTATATTGTAATATGCCATAAAATCATAAGGTCGTAGATTTCATAAATTAGGTTTAATAATTTATTAATTTCAAGGCACTTGAACATCAAAACAAGGCACATAAACAGTATATTTTCGTATGATATATACACCAATAACGTGACATATATGTAGTAGCAGGCTAAATATATAATTAGAAGAAAAAAAAACAGCAAAACTCAATGTAGGTACTACGAACAAATAACATATATAGAAATGATGGCCTACTTTTTCTGAATATGCTACCCCTCGACAAATGTAAAAACTATATATATATATATATATATATATATATATATATATATATATATATATATATATATATATATATATATATATATATATATATATATATATATATATATATATATATAGTTCCTGGGTTCAGTTTAGTTCCTGGGTTCAGTTTAGTTCCTGGGTTCAGTTTAGTTCCTGGGTTCATCCAGTGAGGACGTGCTTCCAGTAGCTCTAGTCTACCCCCATACTTAGTACAATGGAGAGTGGTGGTGTTCTTTGTGCTGGTGGTGTTAGTGGTAGTGGTGTTGGTGGTGGTGTCGTTGTTGGTGCTGTTTGTGGCTGTGCTGGGGATTTGTCCTCGTCTGACGCAAGCAAACTCATTTTTAATTTAAGAAATGAGTTGGCCGCAGTCAGGCAGGAGGTCAGATCCTTAGCTGAGGAGAACAGGGATCTGAGAGGTAAAGTAGAGGTGTTAAATAGGAAGGGACAACTGAATATTGAAGACGACTGGAAAGTCGTGAATAAGGGTTCAACGAAGATGGTTCTTAAGAAAAATGATACTTTTAGACTACAGGTTGCTAATTCATTTAGTTCACTTAGAGATGAATGTGACAGTGGCGGCAGTAATTCTTCAGGACCCATAGAGTCAGATAGGTGTACTAGCGATCGTAAAAATGGAAGTGGGAAAAGCTCTCAGGTCAAGAGCCTAGGTAAGTCTCCCAAGGTCGGAGTAACCCATCCTCCAGATAAGTCTCGTTCTTTGGTAATTGTAGGGGATTCACTATGCAGATATGTAGACAGGAAACTCAGGCATAGAGTTAGAGGAAAATATTTTTTCCCTGGAGCAGGTATGAAGAAGGTGGATGAGTCAATAAATAGCTGGATTGAGAAAAAAGATGTTGTTTGTTTGATAGCTGGAGGAAATGACGTGCAGGACGGTAGAAGTGAAGAGCTGATTAGGTTGTATAGACAAGCCCTGGATAAGATCAGGAAAAGGGGTGCAGTTCCTGTGATGTGTGGTATTCTCCCTAGGCTTAGCCAAAGTTCAGAGTGGTGGTCTCGAGCTATAGGAGTAAATGCTAGGATGAAAGTCTTCTGTCGGGAGAATAATATAGGTTTTATAGACGGGTGGGATCACTTCACTAGTCGTAAGCATATGTATGCAAGGGATGGAGTGCATCTTTCTAATTCAGGTGTCTCGGCATTGGCTGGTATGATAGACAGAGAGGTAGGGGGGTTTTGTTAGACACAAATAATGAAATGATTAATACTTGTGCAGAGAAATTAGTCAGTAAGGGTTCAGTAAATAGTGGGTCAAATAACTGGGAGTCTAAGGATAAGAACCATTTGTTACATAGAACAAATATTAACAAAAAGAATAGCCACAAGAAGAGTAAAGCTAGAGAAAGTTTAAAAGTATATTATACAAATAGCCGTAGTTTAGGTAACAAGATAGAAGAACTGAGAGCCATAGTATGTAGTGAGAGACCGGATATAATATGCATTAGTGAAAGTTGGATTAATTTAGAAAGCAAACACCTTAAAGCTGAGTACATAATTACAGGATATAAACTTTATAATGCTGATCGTAGTGCAGATAAAAGAGGGGGAGGGGTAATTATGTATATTAAAGATAGCCTCAGAAGCTGCATTAAGTCTGGAATTAAGACAAATCTAAATTCAGAAACCTTATGGGTTGAAATTAAAAATAATATAGAAAGTCTAGTTGTAGGAGTAGTCTACAGACCACCTGATCTAGATAATATAGAGTCGCAAGTTATATACGATGAAATTTCTAAAGTGACCAGGTCAAATAGAGTTTGCATTGTAGGCGATTTTAATTTTAGACATATTAACTGGGAAACCATAACAGGTGATAGTAGCTCTAAGGAGTTTTTGGAAGTAGTAGAAGACAATTTCCTTTCTCAGCATGTACATGAAGCAACACGGGGGGTGAATACACTAGATTTAGTTCTTAGTAATAGAGAGAATATGGTTACAAATTTAGAAGTTGGTGAAAAATTGGGCAACAGTGACCATGATTCCATTAGATTTAACATAATTTTCAAGGAAACTATAAAGGAAAATAAGAATATTGTTCCAAACTTTAGAGCAGGAGATTTTGAGGGCTTAAAAACTAAATTATCTAATGAGGTTTGGGAAGGGATTTCTGGGGTACAGATGTGGGTAGTTAATCCAGCAGGTCAGGTCGCAGGTAGCGGATTACCCCGAAATTTGAGTACCACATGCCAAGGATTATCACAAGATAAGATCAATACATTAAATTCTCTCACAGGAAAGAACAGCAGTCCGTCAGTTAATATAAATTTGGATGAGGAATATAACAATTTTGTCATGACTCTTAAGAATAGTCAGAGAGACTATATTCCCATGAAACATTGCAGATCAAGAAAAAATGACCCTAAATGGATGAACAATAGAATTAAGAATCTTATAGGTATTAAAAGAGGAATATACAGGAAACTAAAAAGAGGTGAAGAGCATGTGAGGCAGCAATATATACAGTTAAACAGGGAAGTTAAAAAGATAGTTAGAGAGTCGAAAAGAAAATACGAAGTTAGAATAGCAGGAGAAGCTAAAGAAAATCCTAAAGGGTTTTATCAACATTATCAAACAAAATTTAAGGAAAAAGTCGGACCAATTGAAGTAGCCAATGGCCATATCACAGATGACGATAAAGTGATGTGTACATGTTTAAATGATTATTTCTTATCTGTATTTACCAATGAAAACTTGGAAAATATTCCGGAAGTAGAATCCATTTACAGAGACAGTCCCGATAAAATACTCAGTTCAATAAATATTACGAGAGAGGAGGTAATAAAAGAAATAGATAAATTAAAGGCTCATAAATCTCCGGGACCTGATGGAATATATGCTAGAATATTAAAGGAATGCAAGGAAGAGCTTAGTTGTCCACTAACTGCATTATTTAATAATTCAGTAAAATTAGGATCGGTACCCATGGAGTGGAAATTGGCAGATGTGGTACCAATATTTAAAAAAGGAGAACGAGTTAAAAAGAATAATTATAGGCCGGTAAGTTTAACGTCAACAGTGGGTAAGATTCTAGAATCCATAATTGCAAATAAAATAAGGGCACATCTAGAATTACACAGACTGATAAAACTTTCACAACACGGGTTTCTTAAGGGTTTTTCGTGCCTTACAAACTTACTGTCTTTTTATTCAGAAGTTTACGAGGCAGTAGATTGTGGCAAAGAATATGATACAATATATCTAGATTTTAGCAAAGCTTTTGATAGAGTTCCTCACAAAAGATTAGTTAAAAAGCTGGAAGCTCATGGTATAGGAGGAGCTGTTCTCAGATGGATCAAACAATGGTTAAAAGACAGAAAACAGAGGGTTTGCATAAATGGAGAGAAATCAGAGTGGGGCTCGGTTACTAGCGGGGTACCACAAGGCTCGGTACTGGGTCCCCTATTATTCATCGTATATCTAAATGATCTGGATTCGGATATCAGTAGTAACCTAAGTAAATTCGCAGACGACACTAAAATAGGTAGAACTATAAATGGAAAAGAAGACATTCATGCTTTACAAGAAGATCTAAATAGATTATCTGAATGGTCGGACAAATGGCAAATGGAATTTAATGTTGAAAAATGTAAAGTAGTTAAAATGGGTACTATAAAAGACAATACTAGTTATAAGCTAAATAACCATGAAATCATGAGTTCTCAGTGTGAAAGGGATTTGGGAGTTCTTGTGAGTAGTAGTCTTAGAACATAAGAACATAAGAATAGAGGACACTGCAACATGCCTACTGGCACACACGAGGCAGCTCCATTTTTGAATTGTATTTTCAGCATGTCTAACCTATTCTATTCTACTCTACTTATTTATTCTGTTTTTCTTTTTATGATTTTTCTAATAAGCACTAACCTATTCATACCCATCCTACCTCTGTCATATGTCTATCTAATCTACATTTGAAGGTGTCTAAGGTATTGGCATTTACTATCCTACTAGGAAGCTTGTTCCATGCATCAGCTACTCTATTACCAAACCAATTTTTACCAATTTCCCTTCTGAACCTAAATTTATCAAGCTTAAATCCATTATTACGAGTTCTGGTTTGATCATGAATTTTTAAAACTTTATTAATATCTCCCTTGTTAATCCCTTTAAACCATTTATACACTTCAATCATATCCCCCCTAACTCTTCGCCTCTCTAGAGAATGTAGATTAAGTTTTTTTAATCTGTCCTCATATGGTAGATTTCTGATATTGTGTATCATCTTGGTCATTCTTCGTTGCACTCTCTCCAAGGATTCAATTTCCATTCTATAATAGGGTGACCAGAATTGCACAGCATAATCTAAATGGGGCCTAACTAATGCAAGATAGAGCTGCAAAATAACTTTTTCCGTCCTATTGCTGACGCTTCTTGAGATAAATCCTAAAATTCTGTTTGCTTTATTTCTGACTGCTGTGCATTGCTCTCTTGGCTTAAGACTACTACTCACAAGAACTCCCAAATCCCTTTCACACTGAGAACTCATGATTTCATGGTTATTTAGCTTATAACTAGTATTGTCTTTTATAGTACCCATTTTAACTACTTTACATTTTTCAACATTAAATTCCATTTGCCATTTGTCCGACCATTCAGATAATCTATTTAGATCTTCCTGTAAAGCATGAATGTCTTCTTTTCCATTTATAGTTCTACCTATTTTAGTGTCGTCTGCGAATTTACTTAGGTTACTACTGATATCCGAATCCAGATCATTTAGATATACGATGAATAATAGAGGACCCAGTACCGAGCCTTGTGGTACCCCGCTTGTAACCGAGCCCCACTCTGATTTCTCTCCATTTATGCAAACCCTCTGTTTTCTGTCTTTTAACCATTGTTTGATCCATCTGAGCACAGCTCCTCCTATACCATGAGCTTCCAGCTTTTTAACTAATCTTTTGTGAGGAACTCTATCAAAAGCTTTGCTAAAATCTAGATATATTGTATCATATTCTTTGCCACTATCTACTGCCTCGTAAACTTCTGAATAAAAAGACAGTAAGTTTGTAAGGCACGAAAAACCCTTAAGAAACCCGTGTTGTGAAAGTTTTATCAGTCTGTGTAATTCTAGATGTGCCCTTATTTTATTTGCAATTATGGATTCTAGAATCTTACCCACTGTTGACGTTAAACTTACCGGTCTATAATTATTCTTTTTAACGCGTTCTCCTTTTTTAAATATTGGTACCACATCTGCCAATTTCCACTCCATGGGTACCGATCCTAATTTTATTGAATTATTAAATAATGCAGTTAGAGGACAACTAAGCTCTTCCTTGCATTCCTTTAATATTCTAGCATATATTCCATCAGGTCCCGGAGATTTATGAGCCTTTAATTTATCTATTTCTTTTATTACCTCCTCTCTCGTAATATTTATTGAACTAAGTATATTATCGGGACTGTCTCTGTAAATGGATTCTACTTCCGGAATATTTTCCAAGTTTTCATTTGTAAATACAGATAAGAAATAATCATTTAAACATGTACACATCACTTTATCGTCATCTGTGATATGGCCATTGGCTACTTCAATTGGTCCGACTTTTTCCTTAAACTTTGTTTGATAATGTTGATAAAACCCTTTAGGATTTTCTTTAGCTTCTCCTGCTATTCGAACTTCGTATTTTCTTTTCGACTCTCTAACTATCTTTTTAACTTCCCTGTTTAACTGTATATATTGCTGCCTCACCTGCTCTTCACCTCTTTTTAGTTTCCTGTATATTCCTCTTTTAATACCTATTAGATTCTTTATTCTATTGTTCATCCATTTAGGGTCATTTTTTCTTGATCTGCAATGTTTCATGGGAATATAGTCTCTCTGACTATTCTTAAGAGTCATGACAAAATTGTTATATTCCTCATCCAAATTTATATTAACTGACGGGCTGCTGTTCTTTCCTGTGAGAGAATTTAATGTATTGATCTTATCTTGTGATAATCCTTGGCATGTGGTACCCAAATTTCGGGGTAATCCGCTACCTGCGACCTGACCTGCTGGATTAACTACCCACATCTGTACCCCAGAAATCCCTTCCCATACCTCATTAGATAATTTAGTTTTTAAGCCCTCAAAATCTCCTGCTCTAAAGTTTGGAACAATATTCTTATTTTCCTTTATAGTTTCCTTGAGAATTATGTTAAATCTAAGGGAATCATGGTCACTGTTGCCCAATTTTTCACCAACTTCTAAATTTTTAACCATATTCTCTCTATTACTAAGAACTAAATCTAGTGTATTCACCCCCCGTGTTGCTTCATGTACATGCTGAGAAAGGAATTTGTCTTCTACTACTTCCAAAAACTCCTTAGAGCTACTATCACCTGTTATGGTTTCCCAGTTAATATGTCTAAAATTAAAATCGCCTACAATGCAAACTCTATTTGACCTGCTCACTTTAGAAATTTCATCGTATATAACTTGCGACTCTATATTATCTAGATCAGGTGGTCTGTAGACTACTCCTACAACTAGACTTTCTATATTATTTTTAATTTCAACCCATAAGGTTTCTGAATTTAGATTTGTCTTAATTCCAGACTTAATGCAGCTTCTGAGGCTATCTTTAATATACATAATTACCCCTCCCCCTCTTTTATCTGCACTACGATCAGCATTATAAAGTTTATATCCTGTAATTATGTACTCAGCTTTAAGGTGTTTGCTTTCTAATTTAATCCAACTTTCACTAATGCATATTATATCCGGTCTCTCACTACATACTATGGCTCTCAGTTCTTCTATCTTGTTACCTAAACTACGGCTATTTGTATAATATACTTTTAAACTTTCTCTAGCTTCACCCTTCTTGTGGCTATTCTTTTTGTTTATATTTGTTCTATGTAACAAATGGTTCTTATCCTTAGACTCCCAGTTATTTGACCCACTATTTACTGAACCCTTACTGACTAATTTCTCTGCACAAGTATTAATCATTTCATTATTTGTGTCTAACAAAACCCCCCTACCTCTCTGTCTATCATACCAGCCAATACCGAGACACCTGAATTAGAAAGATGCACTCCATCCCTTGCATACATATGCTTACGACTAGTGAAGTGATCCCACCCGTCTATAAAACCTATAATATTCTCCCGACAGAAGACTTTCATCCTAGCATTTACTCCTATAGCTCGAGACCACCACTCTGAACTTTGGCTAAGCCAAGAGAGCAATGCACAGCAGTCAGAAATAAAGCAAACAGAATTTTAGGATTTATCTCAAGAAGCGTTAGCAATAGGACGGAAAAAGTTATTTTGCAGCTCTATCTTGCATTAGTTAGGCCCCATTTAGATTATGCTGTGCAATTCTGGTCACCCTATTATAGAATGGAAATTGAATCCTTGGAGAGGGTGCAGCGAAGAATGACCAAGATGATACACAATATCAGAAATCTACCATATGAGGACAGATTAAAAAATCTTAATCTACATTCTCTAGAGAGGCGAAGAGTTAAGGGGGATATGATTGAAGTGCATAAATGGTTTAAAGGGATTAACAAGGGAGATATTAATAAAGTTTTAAAAATTCATGATCAAACCAGAACTCGTAATAATGGATTTAAGCTTGATAAATTTAGGTTCAGAAGGGATATTGGTAAAAATTGGTTTGGTAATAGAGTAGCTGATGCATGGAACAAGCTTCCTAGTATGATAGTAAATGCCAATACCTTAGACACCTTCAAATGTAGATTAGATAGACATATGACAGAGGTAGGGTGGGTATGAATAGGTTAGTGCTTGTTAGAAAAACCATAAAAAGAAAAAATAGAATAAATAAGTAGAGTAGAATAGAATAGGTTAGACATGCTGAAAATACAATTCAAAAATGGAGCTGCCTCGTGTGTGCCAGTAGGCATGTTGCAGTGTCCTCTATTCTTATGTTCTTATGTTCTTATATATATATATATATATATATATATATATATATATATATATATATATATATATATATATATATATATATATATATATATATATATATATATATATATATATATATATATATATATATATATAGTTAATATATGGTTTTTACCTTTTTTGAGGGGTAGCCTATTCAGTAGTCTCCATGGCAAAATGGTAGCGTCCACGACTCTGAGGCGACAAGTCGAGGGTTCGCGCCCCATCATGGACTGAGGTTAGTAAGGGCATACACTCAGGGTAACGATTACATCTGCCAAAACAAGTCCTTCGCAAGAGGGCAACCGTCCTAACCCTTGGTAGAAAAGGGAGTCCGTGACGTAAAACCGGAACGAACGAACGATGAGGGGTAGCCTATTCAGAAAAAAGTAGGCCATCATTATGAGTACATAATTACAAGATATAAACTTTATAATGCTGATCGTAGTGCAGATAAAAGAGGGGGAGGGGTAATTATGTATATTAAAGATAGCCTCAGAAGCTGCATTAAGTCTGGAATTAAGACAAATCTAAATTCAGAAACCTTATGGGTTGAAATTAAAAATAATATAGAAAGTCTAGTTGTAGGAGTAGTCTACAGACCACCTGATCTAGATAATATAGAGTCGCAAGTTATATACGATGAAATTTCTAAAGTGACCAGGTCAAATAGAGTTTGCATTGTAGGCGATTTTAATTTTAGACATATTAACTGGGAAACCATAACAGGTGATAGTAGCTCTAAGGAGTTTTTGGAAGTAGTAGAAGACAATTTCCTTTCTCAGCATGTACATGAAGCAACACGGGGGGTGAATACACTAGATTTAGTTCTTAGTAATAGAGAGAATATGGTTACAAATTTAGAAGTTGGTGAAAAATTGGGCAACAGTGACCATGATTCCATTAGATTTAACATAATTTTCAAGGAAACTATAAAGGAAAATAAGAATATTGTTCCAAACTTTAGAGATGGACATTTTAAGGGCTTAAAAACTAAATTATCTAATGAGGTATGGGAAGGGATTTCTGGGGTACAGATGTGGGTAGTTAATCCAGCAGGTCAGGTCGCAGGTAGCGGATTACCCCAAAATTTGGGTACCACATGCCAAGGATTATCACAAGATAAGATCAATACATTAAATTCTCTCACAGGAAAGAACAGCAGTCCGTCAGTTAATATAAATTTGGATGAGGAATATAACAATTTTGTCATGACTCTTAAGAATAGTCAGAGAGACTATATTCCCATGAAACATTGCAGATCAAGAAAAAATGACCCTAAATGGATGAACAATAGAATAAAGAATCTTATAGGTATTAAAAGAGGAATATACAGGAAACTAAAAAGAGGTGAAGAGCAGGTGAGGCAGCAATATATACAGTTAAACAGGGAAGTTAAAAAGATAGTTAGAGAGTCGAAAAGAAAATACGAAGTTCGAATAGCAGGAGAAGCTAAAGAAAATCCTAAAGGGTTTTATCAACATTATCAAACAAAATTTAAGGAAAAAGTCGGACCAATTGAAGTAGCCAATGGCCATATCACAGATGACGATAAAGTGATGTGTACATGTTTAAATGATTATTTCTTATCTGTATTTACAAATGAAAACTTGGAAAATATTCCGGAAGTAGAATCCATTTACAGAGACAGTCCCGATAATATACTTAGTTCAATAAATATTACGAAAGAGGAGGTAATAAAAGAAATAGATAAATTAAAGGCTCATAAATCTCCGGGACCTGATGGAATATATGCTAGAATATTAAAGGAATGCAAAGAAGAGCTTAGTTGTCCTCTAACTGCATTATTTAATAATTCAATAAAATTAGGATCGGTACCCATGGAGTGGAAATTGGCAGATGTGGTACCAATATATAAAAAAGGTGAACGTGTTAAAAAGAATAATTATAGACCGGTAAGTTTAACGTCAACAGTGGGTAAGATTCTAGAATCCATAATTGCAAATAAAATAAAGGCACATCTAGAATTACACAGACTGATAAAACTTTCACAACACGGGTTTCTTAAGGGTTTTTCGTGCCTTACAAACTTACTGTCTTTTTATTCAGAAGTTTACGAGGCAGTAGATAGTGGCAAAGAATATGATACAATATATCTAGATATTAGCAAAGCTTTTGATAGAGTTCCTCACAAAAGATTAGTTAAAAAGCTGGAAGCTCATGGTATAGGAGGAGCTGTGCTCAGATGGATCAAACAATGGTTAAAAGACAGAAAACAGAGGGTTTGCATAAATGGAGAGAAATCAGAGTGGGGCTCGGTTACAAGCGGGGTACCACAAGGCTCGGTACTGGGTCCTCTATTATTCATCGTATATCTAAATGATCTGGATTCGGATATCAGTAGTAACCTAAGTAAATTCGCAGACGACACTAAAATAGGTAGAACTATAAATGGAAAAGAAGACATTCATTCTTTACAGGAAGATCTAAATAGATTATCTGAATGGTCGGACAAATGGCAAATGGAATTTAATGTTGAAAAATGTAAAGTAGTTAAAATGGGTACTATAAAAGACAATACTAGTTATAAGCTAAATAACCATGAAATCATGAGTTCTCAGTGTGAAAGGGATTTGGGAGTTCTTGTGAGTAGTAGTCTCAAGCCAAGAGAGCAATGCACAGCAGTCAGAAATAAAGCAAACAGAATTTTAGGATTTATCTCAAGAAGCGTCAGCAATAGGACGGAAAAAGTTATTTTGCAGCTCTATCTTGCATTAGTTAGGCCCCATTTAGATTATGCTGTGCAATTCTGGTCACCCTATTATAGAATGGAAATTGAATCCTTGGAGAGAGTGCAACGAAGAATGACCAAGATGATACA
>JAXCGZ010008053.1:50000-61536 GCA_037179515.1 Halocaridina rubra
ACACCAACTAGGTAAATATTCGAGGGAAGGAAAGCCGAGACCAACAAAAGTAACCTTTGAGAGAGGGGAAACATGTAGGGAAATATTGTTGAGAAAAAAAAGTCTAAAAGACCTTCAAGAATTCAAAGAAGTGTTCATTAGACAATACAGAACACAGTAAGAGATGGGAAAGATCAAAAACTTGTTGCAAGAGGCAAGAAGGTTAAATGATGAAAGAAATGAAGAAGAGAAGAAAAATTTTCATTACAGAGTTCTTCCAGACAAAGGGGAGATAAAGAAGATAATGACAGAAGATCAGGGGATGGGGCCTCATTAAGATTGTTATACACAAATGCTGATGGATTAGCTGGTAAGGCAGTAGAATTAAAAGATAGGATTCACAACAGTAAGGCAGATATAGTAGCAATTACAGAGACTAAGTTGAGTGAGGACATAAACAGTGTCACAGTTTTTCCTAAGGGCTTCAGAATACTAAGGGTTGAAAGATCTGAGAGGACTGGTGGAGGGATAGCACTGCTCATAAGTGAAAGGATTCAAGTTGAAGAAATAAACTTGGCTATAGAAAGTGAGTTCAAGGAATTTCTTGTTGCTCGCATAAATACTGGGTCAGAGAGCATTATAATAACTGTTGTATACAACCCACCAAGGAACCAAAATAGGCTTGAAGTTTATGAGGAAAGTCATATAGGTACTATTGAAGTCATAAACTCAGTTGTTAACATGGCACGGGAAAAAAATGTAGGATTTTGATTATGGGAGACTTTAATCATAAAGAGATAGATTGGATAAATCTTGACCCACACAGTGGTGAGGACTCATTCGGGGCAAGATTCCTAGATTGCGTACAAGGGAATTTCCTACACCAACATGTAATGGAACCAACAAGGGCCAGGGGTGGGGATGAGCCATCACTACTTGATCTAGTGTTCACAGATAATGTGTTGGATATTGAAAAACTTGAGTATATACCACCAATTGGAAAGAGTGACCACTGTGTGTTGTTGATGGAGTATATCATTGAAGATATTCTTCCTGAGAGTAGAGGCACTGAGGACATGATGAGGAACTATCCGAAAGGAGATTACATCAAAATGAATGAGCTTTTTGCAGTTATTGACTGGAGAACCTTAATTTACAACAAATCTGTACAAGAAATGTATGACATCTTTTGTGAGAAATATGGGAAGATAGTAGATTGCTGCATACCTTTCACCAAAGTAGGTGTAATTCATGCCAGAGAGAAATGGTTCGGTAATGGGTGTAAAAGAGCTAAGGAGTGGAGAGACAAATGCTGGAAAAGGTATAGGAGGAGAAAAAACATAAATGCCTGGCAAACCTACAAAAGAGCAAGAAATGACTACCTAAGTAAAGGGAGAGAGGCAGAGAGAGACTATGAGAGGGACATCACCAGGAAGGCTAAAGAAAATCCCAAGCTTTTCCACAGCTTTATCAGAGGAAAACTGAAGGTTAAAGAACAGGTTTTAAGGCTAAAGAGAGAGGATGGAAGCATCACTGAGACGGATGAAGAGATCTGCAAAGAATTGAACAAGGAGTTTCAGTCAGTATTTATAGTAGAAAATACCCCACCCCCTCAGATTGCAGTGATAGAAGCTCAAGGGCCGGTATTAGAGAACATCAACCCTACAGCCACAGAGGTATGCAAAGCGCTGATGGATTTAGATGTTCATAAAGCTACAGGTCCTGATGACATATCCCCTCATGTGCTTAAAAAATGCGCAAACTCAATATCAGTGGCACTAAGTATCATATTTAAAAAGTCACTGGAGTCAGGGGAGATTCCAAGATGCTAGAAACAAGCAAATGTGATACCTATCTTCAAAAAGGGAAGGAGGGATACGGCTCTGAACAATAGACCTGTTTCCTTGACCAGCATAGTTTGCAAAGTTATGGAGAAACTACTAAGGAAACATATCTCTCTTCACTTGGAATCCTTCAACTTTTTGTCAGTGAGGCAACAGAAGGTAGATCAACAGTAACAAACTTATTAGAATTTTATGATGAGATAAGCCAAATCTTACAGGAAAGAGAGGGCTGGGCAGATTGCATATTCCTAGACTTCCAGAAAGCGTTTGACACTGTTCCACATGGGAGACTTATTAGGAAGCTGCAATCAATGGCTAGAATAGGTGGAAATGTTTTGGAATGGATAAAAACTTACTTAGAAGGAAGGGAACAGAGGGTTAGAGTAAGACACTCAGTGTCTGAATGGAGAAGAGTTAGTAGTGGAGTTCCACAGGGTTCAGTTTTAGGGCCACTTTGGTTCCTTGTATATGTAAATGACCTACCAGAGTCTGTAAATTCATTCATGAATATGTTTGCAGATGATGCAAAGATTGTGAAGAAAATAAAAAACGAGAACAATGGTAGAGAACTTCAGGAGGATCTAAATAATCTGCATGAGTGGTCAGAAAAGTGGCTAATGAAATTCAATACTTCAAAATGTAAGATAATGAGAATGGGTACAAGTGAAAGAAGGCCCAAGCTTGACTACTCGGTGGCTGGAGTACAACTTCAAGAGACAGAAAATGAGAGAGATCTAGGAGTAAACATACTAGATGGCATAGTAAGGGCAGCATATGCATTCTTATCAAATGTAAGGGTAGCCTTCAGGCACATGGACAAGGAAATGTTCAGAAATATTTATGTAACCTATGTGAGGCCAAAACTCGAATATGCAGCCCCCTTTTGGAATCCGCACTTGAAAAAGCACATAGCTAAGCTTGAAAAAGTTCAAAGACATGCCACGAAACTGGTGCCAGAAATACGCAATCTCAGTTATGATGAGAGGCTGAGGGAATTAGGCTTACCATCACTCGAAGCTAGAAGAGTGAGGGGGGATATGGTGACAGTCTTTAAATTCCTTCATGGTTATGATAGAGTGGATAGGGATCGATATTTTGATATGGCTAGCTCTAGAACTAGAGGTCATAGTTTGAAGCTTCGTAAGGAAACTTCTTTGCAGGATGTAAGAAAATACTTTTTCAGTGTAAGAGTAGTTGATAATTGGAATTCGCTAAGCGAGGAGGCAGTTAATTGCTATATCAATCCATAGTTTTAAGGACAGGTATGATAAGTATCACTAAGTATAAAATGGAACCGATGAGGAGACGGGAAGATGCGAGCTTTGGGCTCTTTCCCGTAAACACAATTAGGTAATTAGGTAATCACACTCTCACACACACACACACTCACACACACACACACACACCAACACACACACACCAACACACACACACACACACATATATATATATATATATATATATATATATATATATATATATATATATATATATATATATATATATATATATATATATATATATATATATATATATATATATATAGATAGATAGATAGATAGATAGATAGATAGATAGATAGATAGATAGATGGATAGATAGATAGATAGATAGATAGATAGATAGATAGATAAATATAGAAATAGATTTAAATGTTAGTGTGTATTCATGAAATAAAAAGAAAAAAGATGAACATAATCTGGAAAGAATATTATGTTAAGATTGGAAGTAAAGTATTATCCGTTTTCGAAGCTGTTAAAATAAGAAACTCCGAAATTAAGAGAACAATGAATTAAGAATAATCAAGAACTGATAGAGGATCAATAAAAAGGATATAAACAAAACCAGGAGCCAACTGTCATTCTTAAAAGAATAGAACAGCAAACAAACAGGAAAAAAAAATACCCTAAAGTATTTAGGTTAATAAGGGAAATTTATCACTATAACAGATACAAGAGACATTTTTATAAAGAACTAATTGGAAAAGTGCACATCATGGATAAGAAGTGGAGTAAGCTTATCAGGTGCTACCATCCCATATGAAAGAATGAATACCAAGATAATAAGAAATATATACAGGATTCACAAAAAGCCAGTTGGATAAAAAATACAAGATCATATATTACGTAACACCCTTGAAGATAAAACAAAGCAATTAACTGGCACACACACACACACACACACACACACACACACACACACACACACACACACACACACACACACACACACACACATATATATATATATATATATATATATATATATATATATATATATATATATATATATATATATATATAGACAACAAAATCAGAGACCTCTCAAGGGAAAGCAAGGACAATAATTACCATTATAAATATGTACTGACAAAATAAAATAATAATGAAATGCATTACGAAATAAACACTATTCAGGAGCTACGCGTATATGTCCAAATCTGTTATTGCAGGAATACATATCTTGGAAACCCTCGGAAATATCATCTTAATTCCTTAGACTTGAATTATATTCATGGTTTGCATTCCATGAGGATCACTAGTCAGTAGCTGAATGGCTCAGCTCCTGCCTCACTCCCAGATTGCCCCATGTTCGAATCTCTAAAGGTGGTTTGTTCATCTTCTCTTCCCCAAAATCCAAGAGGATTTAGATAGATAGTGAATCTGTGTCTCCTAGTTTAATATGCATTCCTGGTTAATTCTGTTGGGTTCGTTGGATATATATTAGGCCAGTGGTGAAATTGTATCTAGAACGAGCTCGAATTGCGATACGAATAATACGGGCCATGCTGTAGCTCTCAAAGAATAGTTACCTAATTCTAGAATTGTTTGACATTTTTAAGAAAGAATAAGCGGTATATTTACAAATCAGTGTGTAATACGTTCCTTTTGCAAATACATTTTCACTTCCATTCGTACATCATTTGAATTCTTCTTACAAATCTACGAATAAGATGGAAACATTATGTAAGCTGTGAGATTATGATTAAAGTTTGAGTGAAATATCAGTGCTCTACAATATGGGCTATTGCATACAACCCTTCCATGGTAGAAAAATACTCAAAATGGCTCTGACTCTGCACGGTATTACTATTTAAACTAATAGGTCCCAATACCCTTTAAACTATTACATATCCAGTGTATTGTATACAGCACTGAAGAATATTGACCATCAAACGCTGCACAATGAGTTGTCGCATACAATAGAGTACATGTTTGCTGGTTGTGTTATTTATCTACCACTTGATACCACCTCCTACACACCAACATCTGCAGAGCCATAACTGTGACTGAAAAAACTAAGGTGGCGTCAATTCTTTCTAACTCTATCCATCCTCAAGTTTTCTTTTTGTTGTTGTTCTACAGCAAGAAGATTCCATGAGTGATATTGTCAGCTTTCTGCATTCTGCTATTTTTTTTTCTTCTCTAACTTTTCTCTTTGTTGTTTTACGGTCAGAAAAGTTAATAAATTGGGGGAAATTCTCAGCTTCCTGTTTCCTATTTTATCCCCTTCAACTGCTTTCATGAAACAAAGGTCATACAAGTACTGAATAAATGTTTCAGACCCTAGATACCCTAACTCATATAATATATTAATTTATTCAAATAGCGAAATGGGGATATACTGACAGCAAAAGAAGAGTCAATTTAGAAAAGGAAATCAAGTAAATGAACACAGGGGATCTGAAAAGAGAAAGGAAGCCGGATGATAAAAGAAAACAACTAATTCTTAGTATTTTGAATTTATGTCCGTTTTTTCAGTTATGTCTTGAAGTAAAAATACTCTTTGTTTGCGAAATAACTATGAGTGTTTTTGCCATGAAAATGCTTTTCAATATTTGTCATATATAAAGTGTTTTTCTTTCTTATTTTAAAAGTGTTATTTGTGTTCCATCTCCAATATCCAGGATTAAAAGAAATGAAGAGCCTTCACGTGATTCTTACTGGATCCTTTAAATATAAAGAAGCTTCAGTCATTATTTTCATCAACATAATAAAGTTTTCTTTTGTTGGTTATATTTTCCACTATTGGCGATGGGCGAGTTCTCTCTCATTGTGGAGGGGAGCCTCCCCTAACCTCCTCATAGTACATTCTTGCATTTTATTTTACTCAGCACTTGCTTATTTCTCTCTTCTTGGTGGAGGAAAAGAATTCCTCGGTGTTCCCATGCTCTTTGTTAAAGCTGTCTAAATTTGGCAGAGCGAAAGGACATGGAATTTCCCTCCTCAAATTTTTCTCCCTCAAAAGGAAGAGAAGGAGCTTGAAAGATGTTGGTGGGAAAATTCAGAAGCGCTCACAGAGTGACACAAAGTTGACAGGGAAAGGTCTGCTTGTGAATGACTGCCAAAGTATTTGCAGCCTTTGTATTTAATAAGATGGATAATATGATGTTTATCGTATCTTGTATCAAAATAGTACAAATCAAATAATATGCAACCAAATAAAATTTGTGAACATTATTCATGAAATTAGAAATTGTCATGCAATTTTTTTTTTTCATTCTTATTTGCATTCTAAAAGATACCTGTCTGGGTTATATAAGTGTGTGGTTTGTTTTCTTTCTTACTTTCCAAAGCGTTATTTGGGGTTGTTTATATCTGTAAAGTGTTTCTTATGGTGGTAATTAGTTCCACAAGGTATTTTATAGATTCCTTATCTTTATACGGTGTTTTATACGGTTTATCCAGCAAGTTTAGGGCTAATAATTTTAACAAAATCTCAGTTATTGCTACCGTCTCATTTTCTCAATGCATATTCTCTTTTCTCAAGAAAGTTGATGTAGCCATTCATTTTTTAACCTTTGGTATTGTTTACTTGTGTTTGGTAGGAATGAATGACAACTTATAAGTAGAGGTACAAAGGATCCCTCAGTGGTATCGTATACTTGTGTTTGTTAGGAATGAAGGACGACTAATAAGTAGAAGTACAAAGGATCTTTCAGTGGCATACTATCCTTAGTCTACATAGTGCCGATTACTGTGTTCATAATTACTCTTTTCAATATAATTGTTTGATATCTAGGATATCATGTGGATCAACGTAGGGGTATGATATGCTTGCTTCTGTTGCATATATGTGTAACCTTCTTTTTGACTTCCCATGGGATGACTTCTTTTGGCCCCGCAACCCTGATCAAGTTGCCTAAAACTTCCCGGGATCGTTACCTCGGGAATGGAGGCATACATCCCCATATCTATGAAAACCTTTTCTCCTCCTAATCCTTTGTTTGCCTGTGTCTGCCCCATGGCTATTCAGGCCAGGGATCGGGCATACCGTTCATACAAAGTCTCTCTTTATGGTTAAACTTGCTCTGCTTTTATTACAGCTAGGAATCGCAGCACAGTCCCTGCACTGCTTAGCTTCGGAGGTCGAAACCTTCCTTTTTAAGAAGGAAAGTTGATGACCTTAGCTTCTTTCCCACTGATAAATATTTCTGGTCCTTAGCGAAAAACCTCTCCATAAACATCTGTAACTCAAGCTTTCTTCCTCTCATTCGTCCTGATCCATAAGCTATTCCAGAGCACCTGTTTGTCGTACTTTGCCCTTCTCTAACGCTATGCCTTCCCTCATTTTTTCTTCACGCAAAGTCCATAAGGTTCTTTGCTCTCTAAAGGCGAACAAGGCATCCGGACCTGATGGTATCCCTGCAAGGTTTATTAAAGAGTTTGCAGATGAACTGGCTACCATGATTTGCCATCTTTTTTCACCTCATTCTCTCACCTAGTATCTATCCTTCATCTCGGAAGCGTGCTCTAGTTCATCCTGTTTCTAAGAAGTCCGCTTTATTCCTTCTAACTACCAACTTCTTGCCTTAACCTCTGCTATTGCTTAATTATTCGAAATTTTGCTCAATTCTCACTTCTTTAAACTCGAATCTAACAGTATCGCTTCTGCAAGGCAAGGTCCACTGGTGGCCTCCTGTCCTTTCTCACTCATGTATCGTCATCTTTTCTGAAGAACATTGGGGTATCCTCTGTCCTCGCTCTTGATATCTCTAAGGCTTTGGACAGAGTCTGGCACAAGACTTTGTTGGCCAGACTTCCTCCTTATGGCTTTACCCCTTCTCTGTCCTTTGATTTCTAGTTTCCTATCTGAATATTTCATATCTGTTGTTGTTGATGGTGCAAGAACCAACTCAATCCCAGTTACCATTGGTGTTCCACAGAGCTCTGTTCTTTCATTCACACTTTTTCTTCCCTTCATCAACGATCTTTTCCAGTTCCCATCTTCCTATCGTCTCCACGCCTTTGCCTATGATTCTACCCTTCATTTTTCCTCTGCCTTCTCTTCACAATTTTCGTCTGCTACTTGTAATAGGGTTTCATAGCAGTCTTTCTTAAACTCTCAACTTTTATTATTTGCAAAGAGTATCTGAGTGGAGTACCAAAAGTTTAGTTAAATTTTATGCCCCCAAGGAAGTTTCTGGCTATCTCTTTATCTTCTCCTCCTGATAGCCTTATTATCTTTGATATTTATGTAATTCACCCTCTCAATTTCTTTAACAGTTTAGGAATCCAGATTGCCTTTAATTTGTCTCGGGGGTTTCGTTTCATTTTTGTAATTTCATTTCTTCTTTTCAGTTACTTATAATCTATAAAGGTCTTATCCGTCCCTGCTTAGAATACTGATTGCACATCTGGAGTGCTTCTTCTTATAATTATCACCTTGATAGGGTTGAAGCTAAGGCAGTCAGACTCATTAATGATCCTTCTCTTCTAATCTAGATTATGTTTCTTTTCGCCATAAGGTATCATCTCTTTCTCTTTTCTATCGTTGCTGCTTCCATCGCTGCTCTGATGAGTTGGCGAATTGCATCCCTTCTCTATTGTTGAGGCCGTGTGACACTTTCCAAATGGCTTTGTCTCACAGGTACAATGAGGATATTTGCATCTCACGGATCGGTTGGTGTAGCAACTGCTTCTACCCATCCACCTCCAGATACTGGAGCTCTCTTCCTCTTGTGTTTCCTAACTCTTATAACCAATATTCCTTCCAAAAAAGGATCTATCGTTATCTCAGGGCCTAATCCTACCTTATATCTAGGTCCTCAGTACTTCGACTATTTTTTCATCTTGTCCTTTCCTGTTGTGTATCATTACCTCATCTCTGCATTGTCCTTAAGCTTCTACTTTTTCTTTTTCTTTTTTTCTTGGTGCCCGGGTCTGTTGACGGTAATATTCTTGGCTGTTCCCTCATTAAAAAGGGGAAAGTTAAAAGTCATACAGCATAACTATAAATTACAGAAATGCTATACCTAACATCATCTTGTTACCTTTTTCATGTAACAGCATCAGATTTTTGTTATAAATGCCATTCATTCAAGGGAAAGCTTTCACCATAAAATCCAAACCTCTTCTAATTACTTTAGAGACCAGCCCTAATTGAATTGCAGATAGCATACAATTTGCTAGTTCATTGAAGCAAGAAATAGCTTTTGAGGGAGTTCTTCCTTTTCTCATAAGAAGTATATCTTCGTCTCTTTCTAATCCTGGTCTTCTAACTGTTCACTCAACAGATTTCCTGAAGTATTCATGAAATTAGTCTTGGTTCAACAGTTGCCCCCAACTTTTATTTAAAATAAAATGGTTGTTTGTATACTCTAAGACTGTGTAGTGTGTGTAAGTGAATAAACTATATTTATGTCGGTACCTATGCGGAAATACCTGCTTTTGAGTATTAGTAGCCATATGTAGTCACCGTGGCAAAGTGGTAGCATCCGCGACTCTGAGACGGCAGGTCGAGGGTTCGCTCCCCACCACGGTCTGAGGTTAGAAGGGCAAGCACTCAGGGTAACGATTTCATCTGCCAAAACAAGTCCTTCGCAAGAAGGCAACCATCCTAGCCCCTGGTAGAAAAGGGAGGTAGTGACGTAAAACCGGCTCTTCTTCTGAGTATTAGGAGCAATATTATCCATGTGACTCTCCGTCTCCTGGTCAGCTTAGTGATTCATTAATCATATAGTCTTCCTCTAAGACTTCTCGTATTTACATATGGCGTAATCATTTGATTTTTCTGGTATATAAAATAGCTTGCAGCTAATTGGATAACCACACTTATCTAATCAGTATCACCAATGGTTAGGGTTTCTGTGTAGGCATAACTATTATGGGTAGTTATTTCAGTTACAGTAAGCTTTTATGTAAACAAGAGAATATGAATGATTGGTTTTACGTCAGGGACTCTTTTTTCTGACTAAGGACTAGGACGGTGCCTTCTTGCAAAGAACTTTGCTTTTAGCAGGAGTGAGTACCTTTCTAACTTCACAACGTGGCGGGCCGCGAACCCTCAACTTGATGTTTCAAAGTCGCGGTCGCTACCACTCTGCTACGATGACTACTTGAGAACATGCATATACATGGGTATGATTGTTTTCACCCAAGTAGTAAGGTACCTCTCACACAGCACCATTTTGGGGAATCTCTTAGAAGTTCATGCTAGTATTCTTTCAGGGAAAAGAGTATATACTCTTTCCTCCTTGTAGTTGGGGTTGCATTAGAACATATCAAGTTTATTGCCATCCCAAAGGGTTCAAATATCTTTGTTAGGTACTTCCTTTTCCCTGTGGCTCTTCACACATAAGCTTTGGACTTTTAGCACCTACAAGAGCCTCATTGTCCTGGTGCTTGAAGAGATAATAATAATAATAATAATAATAATAATAATAATAATAATAATAATAATAATAATATAATAATAATAATAATAATAATAATAATAATAATAATAATATAATAATAATAATAATAAAAATAAACCTTTATTTCCATTATACAATAGGTATTCGTTAGTCGGGGCAAGCCCCAACCCCCCCACTGTGGTGACCAGCCACATCAGTAACCTGCCAGTAAACAGCTTACACTCTCGGTCCTGGACGGGAACCGATCTCTCGACCTCGTGAATGCGAAGCCAGCGCGTTACCACTGTACTAGCCAAGGATAACGATTTTCTTTGTCAACAAACTCGATGCATGTTCACATAAACGATGATCCTTTTGCTGTCTATCGTTATTGCGTCATTAGTGCTATATATCCAGCATTTGATCACAAAGACTGGATTTTATTGCATTATAAGCGTTACAATGGTTAAAAATTGACAGTATCGTTCGTCCATTCAATCGTGAAGCTGTGCGATTTGTTAGGTTATTTGTAACTGCTATCCCTGTATGATCTGTGGATGAATAGAGTTGATTATGCTATGGGCTTATTTGCCTCTTCAGTGCGCCTGTGCACTGTATTGAAGTTTGCATAAATACAGTTTTAGTTTATCATATTAGATTTCTAATGTACTATTTGCATACGAACAATTTCTCGTCACTTACCTTCGTATTTCATCTTGGAATTTACCCTTTCATTCTCTTTTATGCATTTATATAGGTTACTCTTATAACAAATTACATTTATGTTGTCATAATTTTCATGTAAGAATCTTGAGATCCTCGTTTTCAAATATATAATATATTTTGTTTTCCTTTTATATCATGTATGTGTATCTATCTATCTATCTATCAATCTATCTATCTATCTATCTATCTATATATATATATATATATATATATATATATATATATATATATATATATATATATATATATATATATATATATATATACAAACAAGATGCCAGCAGGATTGCCACACACACAAAAATAAAGAGAGCTTGCAAGGCTTTCATTACACATCTCACTCTCTCTATCAGCTGTTCCGTGGCATAGG
>JAXCGZ010008054.1:0-7500 GCA_037179515.1 Halocaridina rubra
ACTTGCAAGGGTATATAAAGAGTGCGATTTCACTACTTGACTTTAGTCATCGAAAGACTCGAAAAGGGTAAGTGCTACGTTGCAGATCTTGGCGATTGTGGTGTATAAATGAGCAAATGTGCTGATAAGAAATGCCCAAAGTGTATTAAACAGAAATGTGGCAGAAATACATGAAAGAGAAAGTGAATGTTACTGACTGAATAGTCTGTATATATAAACAGAATTCGTAGGTGCTCACGATTAGAAAAGTATATGGTCACTGCTGGGATTAATTTTTATACAACAGAAGATAGACAACGGCCTCAAAAAATCCTTACACAGATCTATACATATCCCACGGCACGAGTCGCCAGTTACAGTACTACACCTAAAGGTCTTTTGAACTGAAGTAAGACTGACCAGGACAGCTCCATTTTAAGTCTTTTTTCAGTCACGGTTCACATTCTATGCCTACATCTACACCGAATATTCTGGCTAATTCGTTATGCATCTCTTATTATCCCTTTACATTTGACAAGTCATAACACTCCCATCTGTTTTTTTTTGCTTTATGTTTTTCTTGGTGCCCGGGTCCGATTAGGGGGATTTTTTCAGCCCCTTCCAGTGCCAAACATAAAAAAAAAAATACAGACACAAGCACACACAAAGCAATTACAGATACAGACACTTATTCCAGGACGTAAGCAATATGCAGAACAGAATATTGAGAGGAAGAGAGTTCCAGAGTCTGGATGTAGATGGAAAGAAGCAGTCGCTGCACCGACCAATCCCCGAACTACAAATCTCAACACAGTACCTGTGAGATGAGGCCGCTTGGCGAGTGTTTCGTGGCATCGGCAGTGGAGCTGCATTCAAACATCAACAGTCCCGCTCAATTATTCATGACATTTCTTAATTAAATAAAATTATTCCATATACACTAACAGAAAGAAATGGTGGGCATATGAACAATGATGTTTGAAGCTCCTCAACACACAATTCTGAAGACTTCACATTAAAAATAAAATATTTCTGATGAATTATGGGTGGATATTAGACGTCATGTATAAGCACCATGCACAGAGATTTAATTGATCATATGGTTATGTACAGAAATATATGAAACGCTAGGATTCCAACTAAATTTTCAGGCTTACTGAAAAATATCAACGATAATGAATATGTAATAACAAGAACTATAGGAAAAAAAAAAGATTGATAATGCGAAAACTACGGTCATACTTAACAAGACGTGTTTAACTGAAAATTTGTTGCCAGAATAAAAAAAACACAAGCACACACACAGACACACACACACATACGCGTACATATATATATATATATATATATATATATATATAATATATATATATATATATATATATATATAATATATATATATATATATATATATATATATATATATATATATATATATATATATATATATATATATATATATCGATACAAGACGTAAGGCCATAACTTCATAATGTACATAGACTGGTAGCGGTACAAGACAGAACTTCTTCATAGTCTAGCCAAGGTAAACGTTTCCCATTCAAGCCGTATATGGCTAACATGGAAAATTTGAGAATTGCATTTGTTGTGTCGAGGGGGGGGGGCGGTAACTTAGTGATAGAGTGCACGAGTCGAGAAGCGACTAACGGGGATAGATCCCACCACGGGGTATTGGCAAGGGAATTCAGTCTAAATCCTCCGGCTCCAACATATCTCCATAACAATTCGAATAGGAACCCATTGTGACACATGAAACGGTGCATTTGTTCTCATAAGAAAAGTGTTTTATATTAGATATTTATGGGCTTTGCTTCTTTACATTTACACATATTTAATCTACTTATTTAGTTACTCGTGTATTTATTCAATGTATTTATCTAGTGTATTTCATTAATTCCATAATTTACTCATTTTGCAATATATTTATTTCAATATTAATTTATTACGTTACTCATTTATCTATCCACGTATCAGTTTTTGAGATTTGCAGAGTTAATATTTATTCCCTTAGAGGTTTATCTAAACTCAAGATTTATTCTTTTGATTATGCGATCATATATAGCAAATAATTTATCCTTTTACTTATTTATTAATTCATTTATTAATATATTTTGAGACCGAATTAACTTCGTGACTGAAGAGTTCTCACATCTTTTCTTTCACGGTTGTAATTTCTTGATATAAATTAGTATCTAATATCATAATCATCAAACATCTTTGTCATATTATGAAAATTGTATACTTAATACAGTTCAGAAAGAACAAAACAGCTCTAGTTAATAAAGAGATTTTCTATATTTATTCAATATTAACGCGAACGTAATTTTTGTTAATATACAAAGTGTACAGTACAGTAATTAAGATTAAGGGGACTTTTCATCCCAACTAAAAAGTCAAATTCATTCCTTAAGCTGTTCAGTGTAAGCTATATTACTTCTATGACTAAAACAGTTACGCTTTTCCCACATAATGTTAAAACTTTCCAATTGCTGCAGCTTGATAAAGTAATACATGATTGGATAAAATAAAAGCTATGCTATTGGCTACTTACAAATGCATTAAACACGCAAAAGTAACCTATGAGAAAAAATTATTCAATTAATTCCCTAATAAAATTGGCATGACCAGCTTCCTAGATCGTTCGTCTGTGTGAAAACTTGTTCGCTCCGGCTACATTAGATTTAAAGCCGAAGATTTTAAAGTTTTTTATGGAAACTCTGAGCTCAGATATGAAGAGTTCAGACACAAATTGCTTATTACTTACATATCCATACAAACAATAACAAAGAAAATCCAGTAAGAGTTATCATTGCACTGCAATTTTCTCTTTCTATTTATCAAAAAAATCTAAAACAGATTACTGAAACTCTACATAATATAACTTATCATTAATCATCAGGGCAAAATACTGTGGCCACCAACTATATATGTATGGTATATGTGGATGTATATATGTAATAATGCATTAATAATTTACATATGTATGCATTAACTTAATAAGCAAGAATGTATTATGATAACGCTGAACAATATATGCATTAAAGCAAACAACGCAATGAAATCTTAAAATTTAATCAGTCTGAATACCATTTCCAGATTTCCTGTTGACTCAGTAATCAACCACCACCATGTGTGACGAAGAAGAGGCAGCGACGCTCGTTTGCGACAATGGCTCCGGTCTCGTCAAGGCTGGCTTCGCCGGTGATGATGCTCCTCGAGCTGTCTTCCCCTCCATCGTTGGTCGTGCTCGTCACCAGGGTGTCATGGTTGGTATGGGTCAGAAGGATGCCTAT
The DNA here is from genome assembly GCA_037179515.1 of Halocaridina rubra. NCBI lineage: Eukaryota > Metazoa > Arthropoda > Malacostraca > Decapoda > Atyidae > Halocaridina > Halocaridina rubra. The sequence goes on from JAXCGZ010008054.1 coordinate 3,294, forward strand.
GTAGGTGATGAGGCCCAGAGTAAGAGAGGTATCCTTACTCTCAAATATCCCATTGAGCATGGTATCATCACCAATTGGGACGACATGGAGAAAGTCTGGTACCACACTTTCTACAATGAGCTCCGTGTTGCTCCCGAGGAATCTCCCACCATGCTTACTGAGGCTCCCCTTAACCCCAAGGCCAACCGTGAGAAGATGATTCAAATCATGTTCGAGTCCTTCAACATGCCGGCAACTTATGTTTGTATCCAAGCTGTCCTCTCCCTCTACGCCTCTGGCCGTACCACTGGTCAGGTCTGTGACTCTGGTGATGGTGTCTCCCATATGGTGCCCGTATATGAAGGTTTCGCTCTTCCTCATGCTATCCTTCGTTTGGACTTGGCTGGTCGTGATATTACCAACTATCTCATGAAGATCATGACTGAACGTGGCTATTCTTTCGTCACCACTGCTGAGCGTGAAATTGTACGTGATGTCAAGGAAAAGCTCTGCTACATTGCTCTGGACTTCGAGAGCGAGATGAATGTTGCTGCTGCCTCCTCTTCCATTGACAAGTCCTATGAACTTCCTGATGGTCAGGTTATCACCATCGGCAATGAGCGTTTCCGTGCTCCTGAGTCCCTCTTCCAGCCATCCTTCCTTGGTATGGAATCTGCTGGTGTCCATGAGGTTGTTCACAACTCCATTATGAGGTGCGATATTGACATCAGAAAGGATCTCATTGCCAACATTGTCATGTCTGGTGGTACCACCATGTATGCTGGTATTGCTGACCGCATGCAGAAGGAGATTACCAACCTTGCTCCTTCCACAATCAAGGTTAAAATCATTGCACCACCTGAGAGGAAGTACTCTGTCTGGATCGGAGGTTCCATCCTTGGCTCTCTGTCCACATTCCAGGCCTTGTGGATCACCAAGGAAGAGTACGATGAGTCTGGCCCCGGCATTGTACACAGGAAATGCTTCTAAGCACTATCATAAACCATAATCTATATTCTTACCAATATATTTGGTGCTACCTATTAGAAAATATTGCATGGGCCCGACTGCTGTTATTTAAAGCAACATATATTTATAATATTGTGTTTTCTTCCCCTTACGCTAGGAGATTATGCTACCGAACACGAAATGTACCAGTACTTACAAATGCACTAATGAGTTTAAAAAATGTCTCCAATATCTACAGAATGAGAACACTACTCTCAAAATACTAATAATAGAGAAGAGAGCAAACTATGATGAAAATATGGAATAAATATAGATGTACCACAAGCTTGTAGGCTGACTGAGTATCCCTCACCTGTCCATTAAAAGACCTTAATAAGAGAACTGAACAAAAATACTTGACATATCATATTTTACTGAATATCAATTATTATAATTTTTCTAGAGTGGTGAATTATGCGTTTTTTAAACTGCACATGCATACCCATAAAACTGCATGCAAATTTACTTTCAATTAGTCAACTATGTCAATATTACGATTTCATGTATCCTCAAATACCTATTAGTGGAAAAGAATTTATCTACATTGTTTCGATGACAGAGCTCGTAATCTTAACTGGATACGGGTATTCGTTTATCTCATGTTGTGGAAATGAGCATAATTACCTTCATGAGGACAGAAGCAGCTCTATTTTCACACAGAAGCTGTAGTCCGAGGGAATGGTCTTTCTCCAATATGAATAGGAATCCTAATTGGGAGTCCAATTCCACATAATCTTTTTTTAATGCCAAACACTTTAAAATTTCTCATCTCTTGAAGAAACTGGCTTTCTTGGAACAGATAAAGCACTAAATGTATCGTATGAGATGCAAATCCTATATACACTGTTTATACAAATAAAATTCTCTAATGAAGATGAAATTCTTGATGTCGGAGATATCACCAATGAAGTTTTCTTCAATTCTAAAATACTCTCTCTCTCTCTCTCTCTCTCTCTCTCTCTCTCTCTCTCTCTCTCTCTCTCTCTCTCTCTCTCTCTCTCTCTCTCTCTCTCTCTCTCTCTCTCTGTCTCTCTCTCTCTCTCTCTCTCTCTCTTACTTAATGATGACAACCTTGATGTTATTCTTGCTCGTTATCCTCACTTTGGTGGCCATTAATTATATTGAATTATACATATATTTTCTGTATGTTGCTGTATAATTCTGTTTGTGTATTCTGTGTTTCTCTGAGCTTTACTTTTGTATATAATGTACTCTGTGCTGCCATACTGTGAGTTGTGTGTTAGTATGCAGCAATGTTTTATCAATGTGTACACCTCCCTGTAAACTATGTTCTATTCTTGGTTTTGTATCCATTTGAAGCATTATTTGTATGAATTCATGTAATGTCTGACGCCTTGGCGCAATAAATTAATAAAATAAATAAATAATCGCGCGCTCTCTCTCTCTCTCTCTCTCTCTCTCTCTCTCTCTCTCTCTCTCTCTCTCTCTCTCTCTCTCTCTCTCTCTCTATATATATATATATATATATATATATATATATATATATATATATATATATATATATATATATATATATTTCGTGTATATAATCAGATAAGGACTTCCAAAGTGCTTATGAAACGGAATAATAAAATATTTCATAACTAAGAGACGGTCACAATGAATACTAGGAGCAATTCCACTTAACTAGTGCGAACGAACAACTAGTTGGTAATTGTTCCACTCAAATGTCTGATGAAGATCAGAATAATATACGTTATCAAAGGAATGCGAATAAGATCAGGTGAATATGGAAATGCTTAATAAATGAGTCATCGCTATGAAAATGCAAAGTAGGCTTTGAAACTAAAGAAAAGAAAAATTAAGATGAAAATAATACAAAAATAAATAGATGAACTTAATAGAAAGTATCTGCTGACCTGCATGTAATCACTGGAAGACTCACCCAGAACTACATAAATGGGCATGAACTGGTTAATTCGTTAGAGAGATCTGATGTATTAACAGAGTGTAGTCACCGTGGCTCAAGCGGCAGCGTCTGCGAATCTGAGGCGTCAGGTCGAGGGTTCGCGCCCTGTCACGGTCTGAGGTTAGCAAGGGCATGCACTCTGGGTGACGATTACATCTGCCAAAACAAGTCCTTCGCAAGAAGGCAACCGTCCTAGCCCTTAGTAGAAAAGGGAGTCCGTGACGTAAAACCGGAACATGATGTAATAACAGAGTAGATAACATAAGTCTTAGACAATATCACATCATATACTTCCATGATATCAAGGTCAATGATGCAGAACTTTACAAAAAGTTCACAAATGAGAAGGACAAATGAACAGAGAATATGTTGCAAGATTTTCAAGAAAATTGTCATTAATGATAGATGACAACAGTTTAGAATGACAAAAGCATAGAGGCGGAAGACTGAAATCTGAATAAACGAATTGCAAGAGCGCAGAAAAATCTCGTTTTTTTTGGGGGGGGGGGGTTGAAGATGAGAAGAAAGTTTTGTTTCTGACGCAAGTCGAAAACCAAAACAGAAAGGGATATTTATTGGCGACAAGGATAAAACCCAGGGCGGAATCATCACCAAGAGTTATTTACTAGCAAGACTATTATTACCCAGGGAGGAATGACCACCGAGAGTAATTTATGGTTCCTTGTTCCGGCTTTACGTCACGGATTCCCTTTTCAAACAAGGGCTAGGACGGTTGCTTTCTTGCGAAGGACTTGTTTTGGCAGATGTAAGCGTTACCCTGATTGCATGCCCTTGCTAACCTCAAACCGTGACGGGGCACGAACCCTAGACCTGACGCCTCAGAGTCGCGGACGCTACCGTTTGAGCCACGGTGACTTCTACCGAGAGTTATTTATGGTGATACTCATAAAAGCTAAGAAAGCATGACCATGGACAGATATGGATTTCCGACACTCACAAAATCCAGGGTGGAATGACCATTGAGATATTTATTAGTGGCACTCGTAACTAAGGGAGGAATGACAACTGAATTTATTTATTGGCGACACTCATAAAACCCAGGGTGGAATTACCAGAAGGAAAATGAACTAAGATCTCAGTTGCACTGATGTCGTGGGTAGTGGCGCAGTTAGGTAAACAAACCAGTACTGTAGGTGGGATGGCAAAGAAAAAACTTAATAATCTCAAAACTTCTGAAGGTAATAATGGAACATATATATTACTACTAGTGGCTACAAGAACCTCCTATTTGCTTGGTACAAATAATAAAGAGCAAAGATTGCCACATAA